>JAKTTW010000110.1:0-33860 GCA_030560525.1 Diutina catenulata
TACTGAAGTCGGAATTTCTCGCTCGAGATTGGGTCTCACCGGAAGTTTTTTTTGCACTACCCGGATATCAATTTTGAACTCCTGTATCTAAAAGTTTACAAAAATTATTGGAACGACTGTAAAACGAGTCACCCTGTCGGCGTTTCACTGACAGCCGGATCTACACCGTCCCACTTAAATGTCATATCCTTCTTACATAATAATACACTACGCGGCCGCGACGTTGGTGCTGGAGGGATTGGCCGTCGCTAGCTCGCGGGGAAGAATGGCAAGACTCAAGTTCCACGCACGGTCCTTTTCGTGGGAGTTGAGCTGCTGCACCTTCCACAACTCGAGGAGAATGAGCTCCTGGAGCGCGGGACACGGGTGGATGTAGTAGTCGTCGTCACGCGGCAGCAGCGGCAGCGCCGGAGCCACGTACAGCGTCTGCAACAGCTCGATGTCGGCAATGGTGCGGGTGATTTTGAGGTACTTGTCGATGTTGACCACCTTGTGCTTGGTCGCGGGATGGGTGCGCGACGACGGGTTGCCGTCGGTGACAAAGGTGAGGTCCTGCAAAAAGAGCGAGAAGTAGGGCACGATCGGCACCCGGAAGTCGTTGGCCACGAGGAAGTTGCGCAACTTGGTGCGGTAGACGTGGTAGTTTTTGTCGGGGTGGATGATCCCCGCCAAGTAGTCGTAGAGATCGCGGTACTTTTGCGTGAGCTCGGCAAACACCGGCGCCACCCGGGTGAGCATGTGCAGCTGCAACAGGGTGATGATGGCGGCGAGCGAGTTGAAGTTGCGCAAGTACAAGCACAGGATCGCCACCTTCAACCACGTCTTGACGGCGTTGACCCGCTTGAGCATCGGGAGCTCCGGCTGCAACACCAGCTCGAGCACGTACCCCAGCAAGCAGTTGGTGAACTGCAACAGCAACTGGACGTTGGGCGCTAACAGCAAGTGCAACCGCTTGGTGCTGAAGTTCTGGTTGAGCAACTCGTCGGGCTTGATGGCACAGAATATCAGCAGCTCGATGAGCGTCAACTGCTTGGCGATCTCGAGCCCATTAAACTCGAGAAGCGTCGGCTTGTACAGCGAGAGCACCCAGCTCTGCCCGCAGATGACAAACCACAGCGCCAACATCGCCAGGGTGTCGAGCGGCACGTAGTTGGGCCCGGGCACCAGCGTCCACGCCGTGCCCAAAATGGTGCGGTAGGTGAGGTTGAGCTTCTCGATGTGCGCCATCTGGGCCCGCGAGAGCAACAGCAGCCGCTTGGTGGGCGGCGGCAGCAGCAGGCCCCCCAGCAGGTGCAGCGAGATCCGCGCCAAGTCGTACCCGTCGAGCAACGCCAGCGCCAGCGTCTGCCCGGCCGACCCGCCGGAAGCACGCCCGGCGGTGATGGTGCGGGCCACCAACTGCTTCTGCGGCCGCATCACCGGCTTGGCGTTCTCGACAAGCGGGCGGGTCAGCAACCGCACCGCGGTCTCCATGAGCCGCATGGCGTCGAGGGGGAGCGCCGGCGACACCCCCTCGTTGAAGAAGTTGATCAACGTGGTCAATATGCTAAAGTCCAGCTCGGGGTTCCAGTACAGCTCCATCCACAACTGGAACATCTTCACCACGAGCCGGCGGCGGTTCTTGACGAGCGGCAGCAGCCCGCGGGCCAGCGCGTCGAACCGCAGAATGAGCTCCTCGGTGAGGTCCACCGCCAGCGCAAACAGCCGGAAGCAGAGAAAGAACGTCAGCACGAAAAAGTAGTCGGGCGGCGTCTGCTCGTTGGTGAGGGTGTACACCAACCCGCGGAACAGCGCGCCTATCACCAGCCCGTGCGCGTCGAGCATGAGCTCGTCGTCGGGCACCAACGGCGCCTCGGGCCGCGACGCCACCTCGGCGCCGTCCTCGGCCGCCAACACGTCGTGCAAGATGTTGGCGCCGCCAGGGGTGATCCCAAGCTCGCCCGTCTTGCCCGCGCGGATCAACAGGTAGCGGTTGTGGTGCATGGGAGCCACCGGAGCCCGGTTGCGCACCTCGGGGTTCAGCCGCGCGATCCCCACGGTGCACTTGCGGATGAAGTCGTCGGGATCGATGCGGATCTTCAGGTAGTCGGGATACAGCCGCTCCAGGTTGAGCTTGAAGTCGCCCGTCACCTCCAACAACTTGCGGATCAGCGCGATCGTCTTCAGGATCAGCCGCACGATCCGCAGCGCCACCTGGATCAAGTCGCCGCCCTCGGGGGTGTAGTAGTACTCGGTGTAGATGCCAAACGCCAGCGGGTCTGCCTGCTCGTTGAGCGTCTTGACCACCAAGTTCTTGACCCCCAGCACCAAGTCCAGCACCAACAGCAACAACGTGTCGAGCAGCGCGTCGAGGTCCGCGGGCTTCTCGGCCGAGAAGTCCAGCCCCGTTTTCGAAATGAACAACAACTCGCGCAAGAGCAAGATGATCTGGTGGGTGAGCGTCTCCAACATGTCGCACCCCACCGGGTTGTGCTCCACGAGGTCCAACCGCCCGATGATGAGCCCCAAGTACAGGTACAACAACCCGTTGATCTCGGTGATCCGCAGCTTCGCCAGCGGCGGCACCGCAAGCAACGGGTAGTTGTTCATGTCCAGCTGCAACTTGCGCTCGTTGTCGCGCTTGACGATCTGGCGCAGCTCCATCAGCCACACCTGGAGGAAAATTGTCGCCTTCATCGTCACCTGGTACACCATGAGCGTCAAGATCTCGATCTTGGCAAACAGCAGCGTGCCCTTGTACTCCAGTGCCTTGACCATGAGCCCGTACCAGTCCGCGAGCAACAGCTTGCGCAGCTTGCGCACCACCGGCCGCTTGGTGACGATCTCGTTGGCCCGCGAGAGACAGTCGGTGTATTGCAACAACAACCGCACCCCGTCGCGGATGGCGTTCACCACCCGGATCGAGAACGTGTAGCGGCCGCGCTTGGTGCGGTGCAGCAACGGGTTGATCAAGAACTTGCCACAGGCGTCAAAGAGCGGGCGCAAGTAGTGCGAGTTGGGGATAAGCCCGTCCTCCTCGTCGTCGTCCTCGTCCTGCGCCGGCACCACCGCCATGGCAAAGTAGTTCATGGGCACCCACCCGCGCAGCAACAGCTCCACGAGCGTGACCTCGCCCCACCCCAGCTCGTCGATGGTGTGGACAAACGCAAGGTCGTCCTTGTCGAACGACAAGCAGATCAGCGCGTCCAGGTCCAGCTGCAACAGCTGGGCGTCGAACGGGTGGAGCAGCCGCACAAACAACGTCAGCAAGTCGTCGTCGTCGTCGCCAAACAGCAGGCCCAGGTCCAGCAACTCGTCGTCGGGCCGGGCCGCCTGCGGCGTGAGCGCCAGCCCGGCAGCACCGCCAATGTACAAGTCGTTGGCGTCACGGGCCAGCACCTGGGCGTCGGTGGTCTGCAACTGCTCGTACTTGGCCACGAGGTCCTGGCGCACCGGCACCTCGGGCAGCGGCGTCGTGGGCAGCGGAGGCTGGGGCTGGCTGGTGGGCTGGGGGGCCAGTTCCGCCAGCAGCACCAGCAGGGCCTCGTCCAGCGGCGGGCGGTGGATCCGCAGGTAGTACAGCGCGCGCTTGTCGCGTTCGCCGTCGTACTCGGCCGCGGCCTTGTCCACGTTCAGCTGGAAGTTCAGCATGAACGCCTGCGAGCGGTTGTTGGTTTTCAGCTGCTGGAGGGTCATCAGGAGCCGCTGGAACTTGGAGTTGAGCTCGGAGGGGGCCATGTTTTGCGTGGTCTGCCCGGGTTGGGCGTTTTGCGTTGGCTGGCCCAGATTTTGGGTTAACTGGGCCTGGTTCTGCATTGGCTGGGCCTGGTTTTGCAATGGCTGGGCCAGGTTTTGCGTTGGTTGTCCGGGTTGGGCCTGGTTTTGGGTTGGGTGCCCGGGCTGAGCCTGGTTTTGGGTTGGGTGCCCGGACTGGGCCAGGTTGAGCATCGCCTGCCCGGGCTGGGCCTGGTACTGGGCATGGGCGAGCGTCTGGGGAGCGGTGGGGGGAATGGTGTCCTGCGGGTGCGGGTCAGCCGGCGGAAGGTCGCCGTTGGCCGCGGCCCGAGCCATCGTGGTGGCGTAGGCGTCCACCTTCGGAGCCTCCTCCTCCACCACCTCCTCCTCCTCCTCGATGTTGTCCATCATCACCGGGTCGCGGGCAAGCGGCTGTTCGTCGAAGTTGAACTCGTCGTCCCCCACCAGGTACACCAGCAGCGACACCGAGTAGTGGGACCCGGCGCCCTGGTGCGGGTGGGTGCGTGCGCCCTCGTTCATTGTGGTAGCAGCCGTCTGGGGTGAGGGAATGAGCGACAAAAACCTTGATTTCAATAGCGTTTTGGGCAGACGCCCGCGGGCTGTGTGCACTACGCAAACGCTGGCAATTAAACGCGTCTGATCAGGGGCGGCCGCGGGCTGCAAACCAGAGGGAGGAAGATAGTGGTGTGAGAGGGAGAAGTGGAGGGAGGATTTGCGTGGGTGGATGTGTGTGGGTATATGCGGGTGTATGGTTGTTTGTAGTTATGTTTGTGGTTATGTGTGTATGGTTGTATGTGCCTGGGCTATTGTGTTTACTTGATTGTCTACGTATCGTGTGTGATACCTCGATATTACGCTCTGTTTCGTTGCATTGTGCCTGTGCCGCGCGCGGGCCGCAAACCAGCTCCATCGCGCAATCAAACTCGCCCCAGGAGCCGTGGCTGGCTCACATGGGCCCATCCCCGGTCCCCGACGTTGCCAATGCTACGGGGCTCGCGCAGCTCGCATGCGGTTGCAGTGGGCCCATGCATGATGAGGACATCGAGACAATCGCAGGGGCCGTTGGCGACAAACGGGCCCGTCGCGTCAACAATGGCCCCAATAATGTGTACCACGCGTGGTTAGCCCGTAGGCGCGCCCACCGGCTCGCTAGCGCTGGGTAGGGCGAGATCGCTCGAGGATGATTATTTCCCGATTGGGACGAAAATTTCACGTCGCTGCATCACCACATCCTCGTCGGCCCCGATTTGCGTGTGATTGGCACTTCCACGCCCCACGTTCCGATGTGATGGTTGGATCGGCAGCCAGGGGGCCCGGACGAGGTGGTTTTTGTGTTTTTGGCTGGCGGGAACTGCGGTGGACGAGTCAGCCGCACCCCCGGCTAGGCATGGCGCAAGCAACAGGGGCGTAAGCGATGGTGGGCGCAGCAGGACAGATCCATTAGCCGGGGATGAAGAGCACGATGCGACGCGACCGGACGCACCGTGCGCCCGAGCTAAGCCACAGTGTCTGAGACGTCAACGGCGTGGCTGGTTGGGAATGGAGCCAATGGGGAGGGCGGGAAACGGGAATGTGTGCACAGGGGGTGAAACGGGGAGTGGTAATACAATGTTACAGTGGTAAGGGATGAAATGCGGTAAAGGGTGATTTTTGTGTGGTTATGGTAAGGGGTAATGTGATGAGGGTGATGTAGCAGTTGTGTAGAACGATACGTGGTGTCGTCTACAGAATCTTTAGAGTTAGCTTCGTCGCTGTTGCTCAATGGACCCCGAAATGGGCGGTGCTGGCTAAGTCATAGTAGTTCCTCGCGTGCAACTGACTGCTCAATTGCTGGATCAGTTTCCACGTTTGCTGCTCAATTGTTGGATCGGTTCCGCGTTTGCTACCTCCAACGAACTGCCACCACCACCCTACAATAACCCAGCCAACCCGATCGGCAGTACCCCTGGGTCTAGAGCGGCTAGTCTGACTAGTGGGGATCCGAACGCATCGCATGCAGATATACGAACTAAGCCCTGTTTTGTGTAGACCTAGCGAAGCCCAACAAAGATGTGTTACAAAACGGTCCATTGTGGAGGCCCGATGGGATTCGAGGTTCTGCAGGGTTGGAAGGTCGTGGCACGGCGAAGCTTTCCACCAATTGAACGCGGGAAGCTTCCATGACACCTTTCAAAACATACCGAACTTCCCTCCATTGAAGCTAACCCTCTTTAGCTAACCCTCTTAAGCTTCCCCTCTTTAGCTAACCCTTTTTGTAGCTTTTATTTCAACCAGTTTGCGGTGGTACTTTGCGTAAGCTGGCTGGCTGGCTGGTTGGCTGGTGGGCATGCTGGCTGGTTCTCAACCAAACACTCGACCGAATACAAAGCAGGTGGATCCTAATGAGCCCCGCAACGTCAATCGTGTGAACGCTGCCGGTGACATCATCAGCTTTTGTTTCTACAAGATACCTGGTAAAAATTGACATACTCCGAATTCCACTAAGACATGCTAACTAACGCACGTGGACGTGTCTACACGCGGGATCAAGTACTGGCGAGTACCTAAAAGTCACCCCTGAGCGAACCCGTTCCGTGTTCCCACCCCTGACACATCTACTCCACAATTCCTTCTCGTGAACCAACCACCCTGCATCTCCTCCGCCGTTCCTCTCCGAATTCCGTGTCGGCTTCACTTGCATGAATCGAAACAGACCCTTGGACACTCTCCACGCTACCCTGGCAGACCCTAGCACCGTCCGCAACACCCACCAAGACGCGTCGAACGATCGCGCTGGGCGTCCACACGCATGGCGGTGCTGCGGTGGCGGTGCGCAAAACAGACTCCGGAATCCACGGATCCCACCACGACAGGGTCCTGTCAAAGCACCGTTCCTTGCGTCTTACAGCGGTGATGTCGCAATTGATCTCAAGCAAAAGACATTGTCGGCGCACGGGATCAACGCCCAAAAAATCTCTACAGCAACTATAATTCGTGTCTATTCATACTAGGCTTGGTGGTGGTCGGTCGTGATGTGGGGCGTCTCCAGGTGGGCGTGGCCAATGATGTGACCGTGGGTGGCCATTTCCGCGTGTTCCGCCGGCGAGGGGCTCTTCTCGGTGTGGATGGGCACCAGCGCAGGCACATCGCTCGACGCCAGCTGCAAGTGGGGCAACTCAGGCACCGGGTTGGGCTCGGGGACCGGGGTGGGCGCCTGAGCGCGGTCGATCGGGGGCTCGGAGCCCGAGGGGTCTTGGTGCGAGCCGGCGGGCGCACTGGTGGCGGCGTTGGCGTTCACCTTGTGCTCCTGGTCTCTGTCGGGTTGCGGGGTCATTTCTTCACGTCGGCGTTTGATACGGGCTTCACGGGTGACCAGTTCGGACTGTAGTTGTAAATCGCGTTGGTGGCGGCGGCGTTCGATTCGTTTTTCCGCGCCCAACTTCATTTCTGCCTCCTGCGCCTCCTGCAACTTGCGCTCTTCTTCCTCGCGTCGGGCACGGGCCTCCAACCGGCCCAGGCGTTTGCGCAGAGCAATCATGCCTGCCAACTCCAACTCTTTGCGTTTGGCGCCGATAAACTTGCGTTTGCGGATCTCGGCATCGAGCACGTTGTCGACAAAGTCGGGGTCGGCCAAAAACGCCGCCAACGCCTTGTGGTCCTTGTTTTTGTCCAGTTTGAGCTGTTTGATCAAAAGCGCCAACTCATACACGTTGGCCACCACGAGCTTGTAGGTCACCTTGGCGCTCACGTCAAACTGCAGCGGTTTGTAGGCGTCGTTGGGGTCGGCAGGAGCGTTTTTGCGCTTTTTGGGCACCTGGAGCTCGGGGAACAGCACCGTGCGGGTGTAGATGAAGGTGTCGTTGTAGTACAACTGGTGCTGGGTCTCGCGGTGACCCAGGTTCAGCACGAGCACGAGCTCGGGGCGCAACTGGTCGGAAATGAACCCCTGGGTCTCCACCCACCGCCGGAAGCCCAGGTAGGTCAGAATGTAGGCAATGAGCATTTGCAACACGGTGAACTTGTCGGTGATGTTGAGCGCGTCGAACGCCACGTCGGTGTTGGCGTCGGGAATCACGTCAAAGTTGCCGTGCTCGTCCTCGACCTCGGTGCCACCGAGGGGGGTGTTGACCCCGAACCACAGGCGCACCACCCGCTCAAAGTTGGCCAACAGCGACAACTTCTGCTGCTGCAAACAGGTGATGAGTGCCAGCTTCAACTTGGTGATGAACAAGTTGTTCGGAGCGTCGGCATCGTAGTCTGCCAGCGACATGAGGTAGGTGGTCAGGGGAAAATGGTCCAACAACTCGAGCTCAAAGATGTCCACGTCAAAGTACTCGTTGTGGAGCTTGATGTAGCCGCGACACTGGTACAACCACAGCACCACGTAGATGTAGGTGGGCAGCGTCCGCAACGCCACGAGGGCGTCGGTCTGGAGACTGCCGTGGTTGGGAAGCGTCACCGGGTGGAGCCTGGCAAGCGACGCCACCATCTCGGGCAGCCCGATGCTCAACTGGTGCGCTGGGTGGCTCTCGAGCGACTTGGGTATCGGGGGAGGCATGTTGGTGGAGGTGATTTTCAACGCGTGAAAAACGCGTGTAAGTGGTGATGGGACGTGTAGAGGTGGGCATTTGGGTGGTGTTCGGATAGGTGGTGTGGTTGGGTGGTGTGGATGGTTGTGTGGTTGTGTAGTTGTGTAGTGTGTGGTTGATTGTGTGGTGTAATGTGTGGTGTATTGTGTGGTTGGTTTGGTTGTCCTACTGGGGTATTGTTTGGTGGGTTGTGGTGATCCGCGGAAAGAGCTCGGAATGTCTTTGAATAGAGTGTAGAGGAGAGTTTAGGAAGAGTGTAGAGAAAGAGTGTAGAGTAAGAGTGTACATGAAGAGAGAAGAATTGGTATGAAAGGAATGTGACATTGTTTGCAGTTCTTGCGTTGATTCAGAAGAGGGCTCATACTCAGATGAACCATGGCTTAGTCACCCATATGCGTGTAATCTATTGGCTGGAAGACTATCACCCCTCCAACCTCCATTATTATGAAACCCAATTGACACTAGAAACATTCCAACACTATGTCTCACGCCACTCGTCCACGCGAGTTCCACACCGTTCCTCCCTGCTACAACCACTTTCTCCCCAAATTGGGCAAGATTCCACAAAAAATACAAAACCGAGACAATACACCAAACCTTCCATCGGTTTCACTTGACCCCCGTCCCACATTACCCGGCGGGGTTAGCCGTAAGTTGCCGTGCCGATCTCCCGGTGGCGTGTTCCCTCGTATCTCGCGGACCCTCCCGACGATTGCGGTTTGCGAGGCGAGACCCCGGCCATTTGCTCAAACGAGTCCGCATATTCCAGCATAACCTCTACCGAGTCACTGTCAATTTCAACCCGGTGTCAGCCGCCTGACCGGTTACGGGCCCCATCCTTGCTATAGGCCAAAAGAAACCAAGGCATCCCCAGCCCCGCAAATTTCAGCATTTCTGGCCCAGCGAGCCATTGCCCTACCCCTGTAGCAATTGTTGGCGCCATGTTCGATGGGCTGACTCGCGGATCTACCCCTCATCTCCTCCAGTCCCGAAAAAGCAATAAAGGTCGGTGCTCTGATGTCGACCGGCAAATGTCTCACCGCGAGGTACCGGGGTTGCCACCTCAGACACCGTTTCGGACGAAGCCCCCCGGGGACGCGGGTGCGGAGAAGTCATCTATTGTCGTTTCTTCATCTCGTCCACATTGTTCCCCCGTAGCTGTAGGCTTTGTGTCGGCATGAGGGGAAGTGGTTTAAACTGGGTGCCACAAAACGGGCCGGCTAACTACACTAGGTTGGCGGGGCGGACACCGGCCCCCCGGGTCGTCCGAGCCTCCGTCGTTCGCTCGCTGGCAAACGGGCCGCTAATGCGGACACCATGCACCCCGCCACGTCATTTCATATAGATGAAACAGGTGGCGGGGCCACTCGACGTGCCACTTACCGAGGATGCTGCAGATCATTCGGGCACATAGCCCGGCCACAAAGAAATTAAAGTCTCTTTTTGCTCCCTGGCGCCTGGACAGCAGCACCACCGCGCTGCAGCTCCCCCATAGATTTATGCACGTTACGGGGTTTATCGTAACTATCTCCTATATTAAGGCACGCCATCAATGGTGTGACCTCACAATGCAAGCGGTGTTCAGGGGTCGCAGGGCGTCGTATCGAGGAGAGGTGTATTCCGTCACAAAATCAGGCTAGCGCGACGAATGGGGACTGGTTCGGAGGTCAGTGGTGGAAGAAAAGGGGTAATGAAGGGGTGAGCGGTAAAGTGAAGATAGGAAAGACAGTTACGAAGCTACAGATACTACAATTACAATCCACAATAGCAGGCATATATGCTCGATTAGAGCTACTGGTAGGTTGAAACGAGCCAGGTAGGTATCGTACTAGCCAGGTATCGGTAGCCAGGTATCCTAGTAGCCAGGTATCCTAGTAGCCAGGTATCGTATTAGCCAGGTATCTTATTAGCCAGGTATCGTACTAGCCACAATGACATTGCAGCCAAACACTGCCTGGCCAGACTAGCTTCCTCTACTAGCCACCAGCTCCTGCTCGTATCCCGTTATTAGCCACTTGGCCCGGTAATCCCTAGCCACAGCCACCCACCTAGCCACCCACTACCACTACCCACCACCCACTCACTACACCTTTCCCTGTATCCGCGTTCTATTATCGTCTTCCTATTCTATAAATGTCCTTCGTTAGTCATAAGCGTGGGGGGTTCACAGGTACTGCGCGAGCAACCGCTTCAACTGCTCGTTCTTGCCCTGGATGGTGGTGATTTCGTTGGAGATGCGGATCAACGCCGTGTGCTTCAGCAAGTTGGGCAACCCGTCCTTGTTGACGCGCGCACGCTTCAGCTTCAGCGGGCGCTCGTCCGCCGACTTGGGCGGCAACGCGTTGAACTTGTCAATGTCGATGATGAGCCGCAAACACCGCTCGTACGCCAACTTGCACAACTTGCGGCGCTTCTGCTCCAGGTGCGAGTGGTTCAACCGCTTCTGTTCCACCGAGAGCAACGGCTTCAGCAGGGTGCGCCGGCGCTTTTTCGGCTCGTCGTCGTCGTGCTCGAGCTTGCGCTTCGGAGACTCGCCCCCCGTCAGCAGCGCCTGGCGCAGGTCCTGGGGCGTGGGCAACGAGTGCGGGTATTCAAACTGCGCAAGCGGCTCCGCCTCCTCCTGCTTCAACTTGATGGCCGAGGGGTGGGTGGTGGTCGGGGTCATGGTGTGCAAGTTGAACATGGTGTTGAAGTCCCCCAGCGGCACCTGCTGCTGCGGTTGGTTGCGGTAAAAGTCCATCGGGTGCGCCAGCGCCGCCGGGTTGGCCAAGTTGTCCAAAAACTTTTCCAACGCGTCCAGTTCGGTGTTGGAGAAGAACTGGTCAAACTCCTGCGACGCGGGCTGGGTGTACTCGGGCTCGGGGCGGAAGCTGTAGTTGTCAAACTGGGCGTTTTGCTGCGCGGGCGGGTCAAAGCTGAAGGTGAACTCCTGCTGGGTGGGGGGGCTCTGCGGGGCAAGCATGTCGTGTTGCACCCCCAGGATGTATTGCTGGTTGTACAGCTGCACTTTTTGCAAGTTCTCGATCAGCAGCACCGCCTGTTTGTGCTGGATGGTCGAGTACATCAGGTACGCCTGCTCAAAGTCCATGTCGGCAGAGACGATATCGAGGAAATTAGAGTCAAGGTCAAAGTCGTCTTTCTTGTGAATCATAAGCTCCATTTAGTCAGGGCGGTCGGTGCTCGGAGAAGGGCGGAGTTCGGAAACTATCGTGGGGTGTCTGGTTGGAATCCGGGGCTGTTTTATACTCTGAGGTGGTGGCCAGAATATTTTCTGGTGCATCCGGATGGCTGTGTGCAGGCGGATGTGGGGGAACGCACTGGTCCGGCACGACACCGGGGGCCACGCGGGCTGTGGCGGGCCGAAAAGCCGCGGGGCTGGGCGGGTGGGTGGTGGCGTGGCCCCACTCTCGTTAGCGGAGCTCTGGGGGCTCTCCCGCGCCCGATATCAGCCCGCCAGCCCGCTTAATGGTTAACTCCGCTTCGTGCAGCAACGGCTGTACGTTGGTTAGTTTCTGGAGTGTATACGGCCTGGGACAGCAACTTTCACATGCAATTGATGACGACGCCCGCGAGACAGCGACGGAGTTGGACGCTCGGAGCTGTCGCCGGTAGACGAAATAAACCACAAAACCGAAAGTGGGGTCAGAGCCCGCGGCCAGCTACGGGGTCCGTCGTCGTAGGCTGGGGACCGCTCCCGGCAACCACCACCGCCGCCTCCGGTCCCAATGGGGAACCACTCGCCCCTCTGCGAACGGGGCACGAGGTCATCGTGCAGCTAAATAATTGGCGAAGGATGAAACGCATGGAAGTTGGCTGTTACATGTCCTACCCCACCCAATTTGGCGTGGGGCCCGCGACGTTTCCTTCTTTTGGCTGCCGCCTGCAGAGATCAAAAAAAGAAATTCGCAATCCTCGTCGTCGAGGGGTAGCAACGAACGAAGGTTGCCAACGCGAGGGTGGTGACGGGGCCGCGGTGGCGGGGGCTGCTACCGCGAAGCGGCGCCGGCGGTCTACCGCTGCCTGCCCGCCCGCGTTTCCGGTGGCCGTGAACAAGCTCGGCCGGCATACACTTGCTATCCCCCGTTTGCTGCGTGAAAATGGTGTCGTTTCGAGACTATTTTTCCAAACAGGGTAAGGTTACGAACTTGAGGTAGCACCAATAGAGGGGTTGTGAGCGATAACGTCGACGGTGCATGAAGGCAATGAGGGGGCGAGGCCCTTGCCGGGGATTGGGGGACCCCACCCAACACCGCCACCACCGGTCTTGGCACCGTCGTCCACCACCAGGTTGAACCGGTCCCGACCGTAACCGCGACCCCATCGAGCCACCCCACGGGGTGCCTGGGGACGTAGATGCTCCGCCCAGATTGACCCACCGTTATGGGCCAATGGTGACCACGCCACTTTGGGGGGTCGACGGGGGTGTGGCTGAACTAAAATTAGAGACGGGCCCGCTTACCATTGGCCAGCCCGCGATGGGCGGGGCTCCAGTACCCCACACCCGCTAGCGATGCCACAAAACCACGAGCGGATTCGAGCGCCACGATAAGCCCCTATTTGCCGCTCTGCACCGCCGGACCCGTTGGGGAGTGAGATCCGATTCAAAACCGTTGCGACACCATTTTCACATGCTCGCTGCCAAACAATAGAAACGTTATGTACCTGGTTCCTGTCCGTTAACGTTCTGGCGACGATGCAGCCCCCCATGCACAGCGGATACGCCTCGTCTCCGAACCGTCCGATCGTATATTGGGTGCAACGGTTGCCAAACCTAAAACAGTAAACTATACGCGGCCGGAGGTGGCCGTGGACTAAACCCGGTTGTTGGGACCGCCAGCAGCACGGTGCGTCGTGGCACAAAATCACCCACCACCCCACACCGCTTGGCACGAGTCAGATGCGGGGTCACTAGCGAGCAGTGCCGATCGTCGGTACTTCACTTGCGCTGGGGCGTTCCCCCACGGGGGTGGCCTCTACCGCATCACCCCATTCTGGGGGGTGGTCGAACGATCGATTGTTGTTTGGCGACACCGCATCGCCCGTTATTCTACATATAGCCCCGGTCAAACTCTAATTTTCTTTGTTGGACCCGTGGCCTGCGTGGCGGCGTCGGCAGCGAAACCGGGCCGCCGCGTCGTCGTCAGTTACCCCTGATTGCTTTTGCATTTGCGTCGAGTATCTACGAGTCCGCTGCTAGACGGTGAAATTTGTCGATCCCACACATGGGCTCAACAATGCGCCTTGTTGTGTACCCCATGATTGTTGCGATCCCCCGGTGATCTAGTAACTCCTATCTCTGCTTAAAAGCCTAAACTGTGGCGGAAAGACTGCTTCGAAGCGGATGGAACAGTGACGTACTGGGGGACCGCGGGGCAAATGTTGGGTAACCACTCATCGCGTCGCTGGGAGGCATGAAATTAGACACACCGGGACACTGGAAGTAGGCACAGGGTGCGACGATGACTCGCACAGGACACGGTGACACGCACGGGACACGCACTGGACACGCACTGGACACACTGACCGAACACTACAACCTTCGATGGCCCGGACACAGGACGAAAGAACAGTCGATGGGCTTGGACACAGGTTTTGTCGGACACGGGCACAGCCCACAATAACACGTCGGCAGCACGCTATAAAGCCCAGGACACTATGGTTTACGACGACAATGGAACTAGTCGTTGTCAGTCGGGTCTATCGACTGTTTGTACACACTCCCACAGGTACGACGTAGGCCCGCCCAAACGGGTAATTCCCTGCTTCCTCGCAGCATTCTGCTTTTTTCTACCACTTTTCTGCCTTTTCCTACCACTTTTCTGTTTTTTACTGTACCATCCCACCTCCACCCCACCTCGCCACCCCACCTCTCCACCCCGTCCCCAGGGGTACCGATAAAATACCTCGTACCATCACAGCCACCCCCTTCGTCCTCACCCCAGGCCACGATCGTACGCCCAAGATCGTACGCGGAAGATCGTACGTCCGTAATCATATGCCACGATCTTTCCTACGATCGTACGTCCATAATCATGTGCCACGATCTTGCCTGCGATCGTACGTCTAGAATCATATGCCACGATCTCCACGATCACGACGTCCAAAATAATCGTAAGCCATCCCACGAATGTACGCCAAGATTGTAGGCCAGCCCGCGCACGAGGCTACTCCAGCTAAGCCTACAATTCTCATCATTCCACGCCTACCATAGTCACACATCCCACCTACAGGTTTCACCATTCCGCCCACAACCATCATACCCCTCATTCTTCATCCCACGCCCAAGATTTGTACCCACCCACGACTGCAATCCTCTGTCTACGCACACAATGCCATACGCCATACGCCGTCAATGTTTGTCCCACGCCAACCAATCTTCGCCCCGCCAACCATTCTCCGTCCCACGCCAACCATCCCCACATATCCCACGCTGATCATTGCCATCTTCCCATACCTAAAATACACCCGCATACAGTCTCCACCTCCCATGCTAACATTTTGCACCCATTTGACACCGGTATTCTTCATCCACCCCTAGTTCGACCACCATACGCCTTCAATCTTCATCCCACACCAATTTTCACTAAACCTCCGCGTACTTTTCCACCATGATACGCCTTCAAACCCACCCAACGCGTGGCTTGCTGCTGGGGGGCCGCAAGCGGCGCCCCCCAGACCCCCCAACGCTTCTTTGCTGGTGGCCTAAACTTCACAAGACCTCCTGGTGGCTGCGAAAAACTGGGGTAGTTGTGACATTTGCTCCTACAGTGGTGACGGAGTTGTTGGCTCTGGTGGGTGGTGGAGGGCGTCATTGGCAAGGATAGATCTTGTTGTGTTTTTGGGTTCTTACTTAAGGGTAGTGGTGGGGCTGGAAATTCCTAGTTTCCGTTATTTGATTCAATTGAGACAGAAATCTGAGGAATGTCACACCGTTAGATCGTTGAATACGCGAGACTACCTGGTGATTTCTGGTATGGTACGATGATTAGGTACGATGGTAGACCACGAAGGTAAACGGTGGGTCGCCTTCGAAGGTATACTCCACACACCTTCAATCTTCATCGACACCAATATACCATACGCCTTCAATCTTCATCGACGCCAATACACCCCACACCTTCAATTTTCACCGACGCCTACACCCTACCCCTTCACTTTTCAACGCCCACATTCACCCTACGCCCACAATGTTCACCTGTCCACGCTTCCCACCCAACCTTCATCCTTGTTACCTTCACCACCACCACCACCACCACCACCACTTCTGCTATGGATCGTTAACTCATTACATATCCCGTATACATTAGGCAAGGATTCGAGATTCATTGTCAATCAAAAACTTGCGGATGTTGAGCAACGACGCCGCGAGCTTCTTGAAGATCGACACCTTGACGGTGGTGTCGTACAAGTACAGGAGGGTGAGCTCGCCCACCTTCAAGATGTACAACGCCTTTTCCAACCCGCCGCTGCGCGCCGGCCCGTCGCCATTACAATACAAGTTGGCCAACTCCTGGTCCAACCGCCCGCGCGGCATCGCCGGGTGGCCCGCGTACTGGTGCCGCAACCCGGCCTCCACCCGCTCCACCAACTTGAGCACCTGCGAGTACCGGTGGTTCAAGTCAAACAACAAGTCGGGCGCCCCGGTCAGCGCCAGGTTGCGCTTGGCCACGTACACCAGGTAGGTGGCCAACAACACAAACACGTGGAACAACATCTGCAGGTGGATCAGGTTGGGCGCCTGGTCAAACTCGTCGGTGAGCCGCAAGTGCAACATCTGCTCCAACGCCGCCAGCGCCGCGTCCACCTGGCCCAGCGGCGGCGGGCCCAGGAACAGCCCCAGCAAGAAGCCAAAGTCCGTCAGGAACGGCAGCAGCTTGCCAAACAGCGCGTCGAACTCGGGCACGGCGTCGCCACCACCACCACCACCTCCACCCCCGTTGCTCGCGCCCGTGTCCACGTCGTACAGCTTAAAGAGCAACAACCGCACGATGGCCATGCAGTTATCCGCCACCGCAACAAACTGGGGCTCGTCCACCTTGGGCGGCATCTGCGGGCCCCCCACCACGTCGCGCAAGAGCAGCGCGTAGTTCTTGGCGAGCTCGTCGCCGTTGCGGAGCCACAGCTGCTCCTTGACCATCTTGAAGTCGATCAACGAGCAGATCTTGATGAACAGCAGGAGCGACGCGTAGTCCAACTTCTCGAGGTCGCCGCCGGGCGCCAGCGGCGCCAGGTGCGTCAGCAAGTACGTGAACACCCCCAGCACGTCGAAGTCCTTCATCTCGGGGTACTGGCGCACCTCGTACACCCCGTGCGCCAAGCACACGAACCCGTACCGCAGCACCCGCGCCAACAACGCCGCCACGTCGGTGCCGCGGGTGAGCTGGAACAACACCAGCTTGAACGGGGCCTTCTCTGCTGCGAGCCACCCGCCAAACTGGCCCGGCGCCGCCGCCTCGAGCAGCGGGTAGTCGGCGTAGCCCCAGATCCGCTCGTCCGCGCGCAGCGGCAACCGGATGTCCGCCAAGTCGTTGATCAGGAGGGTGAGCGGCACGTTGTACATCATCAAGAGGAAGTTGGTGAGGCGGTAGATCATAAACACGATCCGCAGCTGCAGCTGCAAGTTGATGTTGTGGTCGAACCGCCGCCCGTCGCGGTGCACCAGCACCGGGCCGATGTCGTCGCCGTCGACGCTAAAGAGCATGGGCGCGTTGGTCTTGATCAGCGTCTTGACGAGCAGGTTGAGCGCGTTGAGCTGGCGGATGACAATGTACACGTTGTTTTCGTTGTCGCTGAACAACCCGTAGATCACCAGCAACGTCAACAGCTGGATCAACCACAACGGGTTGGGCTTCTTCTTGTCGTCGCCGTGCTTGCGCAGCTCCAAGAAGATGTGGATGGTGCGCCGCAGCGCCTCGTACAAGTGCTCGGAGTCCAGCTTGGCGTTGGCCAAGAGCGCGCCCATGGTGGCGATCAAGAGCGGCAAGCACGCGCGCGCCAGCTCGTTGGCGGGGTCCTCCAGCGCTGTCAGCGCCATCACCGCCGCCTCGTTGAGCTTCAGCACGTGGATGAACGGGAAGTGCGCCAAAAACACCCGCACAAACGTCGCCAAGTACCCCTCGAGCACGTCGTTGGCGGGCAACTGCGGCGTCATGATGCCCAGGATCGGGTACTTGTCGAGTGCCCGCTCCAACAACGTGCGGAGATACGGGGTGAAGAGGTGGGTGGTCAGGAACCGCAGCACCGGCGGCGCCGTGCGCATCTGCGGCGGCGCCGTGCGCATCTGCGGCGGCAGGTCGCCGTAGAAGGTGTACCCGCCGGGCATGAACTTGTGGTTGACGTCAAACTCCTGGGTGAGCCCGTCGATGTCCAGCAACACGTCCACCAGGCCCGCGCGGCCCGGGGTGGCGGTGGGGAGCGACAGCATCTGGTGGAGCGGCAGGTCCACCGTGGTCACCAGGTCAAACGCCTTGCCCGTGAGCATCAGCTCGGGGATGTCGTAGAACAGGTAGCCAAAGTCGATCTTGTCGTCCTTCTTCATCTCCTGCGACATGGTCAGCGTGGGCATGGTGAAGCTCAGCGTCATCAGCATCGGCACGCCCAGCGGCGGGTTCTGCGGCGTGCCGAGGAACCCGAGCGCGTCGTTCAGGAGCAGGAACAGCGTTGTCAGCGCCATCAGGGTGCGGCGGTCGTCGGAGGCCATGCCGGGGATCGTCAGCAAGTTGCTCAACCACCCCAAATCGTCGCCCATCGTCTGGGGCAACAACTGCGGCAGCGAGAACTCGACGGTGTCGTTGGACGGGTACGCGGACTCGGGGCCCGCCAGCGCGTACAGCATGCCCAGCTGGGCACTAAACGAGGTGCGGCGGCCGCGAGGCTTGAACACCTGGCGCAGCAACAGCAGGTTCTTGCGCGGCGCCGGCAGGTACGGCGTCAGCGGGTCGCAGCGCGGCTTCTTGAACGGGTCGCCAAACTCGATCTCCACCGGGGTGGCCACGGCCAGCGGCAGCTCCAGCAAGTCGTCGTAGTCGTCGTCGTCGTCGTCCAACAGCCCGCGCTTGATCAGCTTGCGGCGCAAGCGGGTGATGGCGTCCAGACACCCCTGGTGGAGCTTCTGGGCATGCCGCAACAACAAGTCGCGACGGGAAAACTTGCGCTGGCACACGCCACAGGCAAACGGCTTCTCCTTGGTGTGGGACCGCTCGTGGCGCCGGAGGTGCTCGAGCCGGGCAAACGCCCGCGTGCACACCTGGCACACAAACAACCGGGGCTTGCCCAGCGGGGTGGTGCCGTAGGCGGTGAGCTCGACGGGCACGTTTTTCTTGTCGTCGGGACTGGCCATGTCCTCGGCGGCCGAGGCTAGGGTCGACGTCACGGTGCGAGGTGTGTAACTGGGGGAGCCGTGGTCAACTAGGCTGCCCGCAAATCGCTGTCGTCCTCACCAAAAAGAAAAATTGAAATGTTGGTCTCGCTGGCCAGGTGCAGGTTGCAAGCGGGCGCCCAACCTAAACGCCCAGACGGGGTTTAAGCTTGGCGCTGGCGGGTGGTGGCGCGAGGGGGGTAGATATAGCTTGCTACGGGGTTGCTCGATTTTCATATGGCTTTGCTCCGTCCCCTCGCCAACCCCTCTCGTGCCGTCTCGGGTTGTGATTCAGGTGGGGTACGCCCAGCGAAGTGTGGGGAACTGCGTCTCCGCGAAAAAATTTCTGGGGCGACGGTAAAGTCCGAGCGGGCGGCCCGCGACGGGGTGGCAGAGGTGGTGGGTGGCTACGGTGGCTGCGGTGGTGGTGGGCCCTGCCCTGGGTCACGGCGCTTTCCCGCGATCCCGATTGGTGCCCTGTAAAAAACAATGACGTGCCTCGACGTAATACATGACCCTGGAAACGGGTCGCCGCGATTGGTGCGCTCGTAACCGCAGCCAGGCAACGGCGATCGTCCAGTTACGTGGTGGCGGCAGGTATATACGGGGGCGGGGTTCGTTTCGAGAGGTGGCGAACGGTAATTAGAGGCGAATGGTAATTACGTGGCTGAAGGCAAGGCATCAGACGCGCAGTGGGTGATGTGGAGGTGATGCGGGGGTGATGTGAGGTGGACGAGGTGGAGGTGAGGTGGAAGTGAGGTGGAGGTTACGGGTCAGGTGGTTATGGTACAATAGGAGAGATAGTGGAATTGTTGGGATGGTATGGGGGGTTAGTAGTTAGAGATGGGTGTTTAGATACGGTTAGTGGTTTAGATGTATGTGTGTTTAGATGTATGTGTGTTTAGGTTTATGTGTGTTTAGGTGTATGGGGTATTTTTATGTTCGTGGTAGACGTTTGTGGTGGTTTATGTATGTGGTGGTTTGTTGGCTGTGGTTTAACTCGTTTGGTGTAATTGTCTGTGTTTGTAACTGTTGTGGTGAATAATTGTCTGTGATAACTCTTAATTGTCTGTTTGTGTAGATCGCTTTAGTCACGCCAAGACCATCGTCTCATTACGCGTCGTCTCGGAGTCTATCTCCGCCATCACCAGCCTATTGTGACGCACCCAGGTTAAATCCAATTACCGCCCGTTGCGTCCCACCACGCCTGCTTATCTCCGGGGGCTCGACGATCGTTTGTCGTGTCGACCGGCCCCGCGATGCTACCCCTCATGTGTTCTCCGGCCCTGCCCCTCTTTCAGATTCTAAGCCGCACGAAACAAACCATTTGTTGGTCAGGAGCTCCCTAACCCAACCAACGCTATGTACAGGCACACTTTCAAACTGCGACACATTTTCAACAGGCTCTCTCAAACAGCCGCACACAATATACAGGCACGCAGTCCACCTAGACACACTTTCAAATAGCACCCTTTCAACAGCCGCACACAATATACAGGCACCCAGTCCCTAGGCACCATGTTCCATGCGTTCCTCAGCGAGCTAGGCACGAGCCCGGGCCCTGACGCCATCGCCAAGCTCCTCGACATCGACCCCCACACCAATGCCTACGTGGTAGGTCTCTACAACGCGGGGCTCGACATGTCCCAGGTCAAGACCGCGGTGGACTCCATCACCTTCTTCAACGACAGCTGGATGGCGTTCTCGGAAGTGGTGCTCAGCTTTATCCGACTATGTCTGCAGTTGGACCCGGCGCTGATGGTGGTGCTGTTCGACCTCTACGCGTCCTTTGTCGGCGACATCGCCGTCGCGTTCACCAATGCCTCCTACGGAGGGCACGTAGCCCCGCTCATGGTGCAGACGGTGGAAGTGGTGGTGCCCATGGCCAAGCAGTTGGACGCACTGCTCCGCCAGCACGAGGCTGACGCCCCCAACCCGCGAGCCACCTACTTGGCGCTGGTGCTCCTCAAGGTGTTCAACAACGTGCGGCTGCAGATCACCGACACCACGCAAAAGGCAAAGCAGCTGGTGTTGTTGTTTGTCAGCAACAAGCTCTGTCTCATCTACCTCTTTTTGGGCAACCCGTTGCTCTGCCGCAACGTGTTTTCCAACTTGAACACCGCCAACGTCAAGTTCGCGCACTTTGACCGCCGCGACCAGCTCCAGTACCGGTTCAACCTCGCGCGGTTCTACTTGGTCAAGTACGAGTTGGTTAGTAGCTATGCCCACCTCCGGTGGTGCATACAGCGGTGCCTGCCACGCGAACGGGCGATGGTGGTGCGGTATGCGCTCCCACTCGCGCTCGTGCTTGGCTACGCACCCAATTTTGCCGCGGTCGACAGCTTTTTGGCAGCGTGCCTGCTGCCAGCCACCCGTTTTGTTGGGGTGTACGCTGAGCTTGCCCCCGCAGTGCAAGCGGGTGACCTCCTGACGTTCTACACACTCCTCGACAAACACGAGGACTACCTCAAGCAGGTGGGCACGCTTCTTTTGCTCAAAACGAAGCTCCCGATCTTGGTGCACCGCAACTTGGTGCGGCAGATGTGGATCTTGTGTGGGCGTCAGCTGACGCTCGACTACGACGCGGTGAAACGGGCGCTCGGGCTCCTGTGGCGGGTGGCCCCAGAAAAGCTCAACGACTACACAGTAGAGAACATAATCGTGCTGCTAGTCGACCAGAACTTGCTCCGGGGGAAGATCGTGCCGTCGTCGCGAAAGGTCGCGGTGGCGTCGTCCAACGTGTTCCCCGTGGTACCTCCGCTATACGAGCGGAAGTTTGGCGGCAGCCACAGCGACGGATGGATGGATTTATAGAGTTACGGTAGGAATGGCACATGGGATTCACGGTTACGAGTCCGCTGAGGACACGGTGGCCGGCGACTGACTGTTGTTTCACGTAGGCTGCAAAAGAACCGTTGGTCATACCCCACAAAACTCGCGTGCTGCTCGAGCCAGTTGTCCTCGTATCTGATATATACGGCTCGCATTTGCTTCCCCTCCTTGTGGCTCGATTTTGGGCCGCCTCGAAAACCTCCATCGGTCCGAGTCCACATGGGTTTGTTGGACCACCGGAAAGTTAGACGAGGGACCACCGGAAGCGTATCCCCGCGCCCATGTGGAGCCACCGCGGGCTGACGGCGGGCACCTACGCCACCACCACCGCCTGCTTTTACCAGTCACCGCTAAGGTTTCAAGAGCATCTCTTGGCTACATTGCTAGCGCTTACCCCTAACTAGACCCTTACGCGCCTGTGTGACAGATCAGGCAAAAAAAAAACGCTCAGTTAGTCACATAAACATTTGCTGTAAACGCCGCGACTGTCGGCACAATACTCGGTTGGTAGAGCAAACGGTCATGAGCAAGTGCCCGGAAAAAAGGGCTAGACCTCTCGTGCACCCAAAAAACGTAGGTTTGACGTGGCCAAGACCCACCGTGCACCTCGGGTGACCTCCTCGAACTGCCTTCGTTGCCATTACGCCCCCGTAGAGCCTCCCGCCAATGCCTTCCCCTCGACGCTAGCGCTTAAACCGCCTTTGTCAGGGGATGCCGTACGGCGTCTGCTGCCGTCAATTGCCACGATTTTTTTTTTTTGCGCGTCTACCCCAATTTTCACACACTGTAGGCTTTCGGAGTTGGCGGCGGGCGGGCTCCGTTTGACCGAGACCCCAAATACGGTACTGGTTAGCGATGTTGCTAGGGGGAAAAATTAGGGGAGCCATGGGGCCACTGGCACGAATAATTGGCCCGGGCCACTGCCCACCACCGCACCAGTGGCCCCACGGGCTCGGGGATCACCTCACCGAGCCTGGGGACGCATCGCACTGTCGCTGGTATACCTCCGAACAGTGTAGAACACTATTGCCAAGCATGCATATACCGCATGCATACAGGCTGGGGAAGGGTGAGCGGAAGGCAAACCGCGAGAGAACGAGGGATCGGAGCAGTGCCAGCGACCACCCAACCCGCTAGCCAGCTTGGCAGCGCCGTTCCCGTCCCGCCGGTGTAATTGCCAGATTTCCGACGCCCCTGGAAGACGCTCGCCTGGGTGGCCCGTTTAAAAAAAGAAACCCCACGGGCTGCAGCCACAGCCAGGATTTTTTTATGACCGTATATAAAAGAAAACGGTTGCCCCTGTAATTGCCAAACATGGATCTGATCACGGTGTTACCGCTCGAAGTGATCGAGAAGATCGTCAGCCAGTGCGATCGAGCCTCCCAATTGGAGTTGTCTCGCACCTCCACCGCGTTCCGTCATGTGGTGAACCGCCAGCTCTACCGTCACATCATGTTGGTGAGCCTGCCTCTCGAAAAGAAGGGGTACACCACCCTCACCCTCGATCGGTTGACGCAGTTTGTCACCACCCTCCTGCCGTTCAACTTCCAATTCATCAAGCGCATCATCATCCACACCCAGCTGGACCCGCTGGCGCTGATTTCCTACACCCTGCTTTACCGCAAGTTGTTGACGCTCTGGGACAAGTTGCCGTGCCACCAGCTCAAGGTGGACAACTACGACTTGAACAACTTGCGCGTGCACCAGCTGCTCAACCAGTTTATCTACAACCACACCCTGAGTTTTGTGATTGAGGACCTGTGTGTCGACCAGACCCACGTCAACTACAAGATCAACAACCTCTGCAACTGGATGATTTTCAACTACCTGGAGCTTGGCCAGTTGCCCATCAACCCCAACTTGCGCGAGTTGCAGATTTTCATTGAGCGCTCGCAGCACCAGATGTCGCGCCACGACGAGGTGACCCCCAATGTGATTCGCAACTTTGCCAACTTGCAGCTGTTGTACTTGACCACGCCGCTTGCCACCCTGCAATTCAAGCGCTACTTTGCCAACTACGATGGCCCCCAGGCGTTTCCCCAGTTGCGCCAGTTGCTGATTTGCAACTCGCACTCGTACAAGGACAACTCGTTGATGACGTACGAGGGCATCGCCCGCATCTTGCCGTTTGCCCAGTTGGAGCTGTTGGAGCTCAAGTTGCTGTGCACCCACCACGACTGCGACTGCATTGTCCAGTTCTTTAACGACATGCCCAAGCTTGAGCAGCTCAAAAACTTTATGTTGATCAACACCAACACCAAGCTGTCGCAGCTGAACATGCTGCAGTTCCAGGCGTTGCTTGAGCTGCCGCTGTTCTACGACAAGATCTCGAACGTTCTGAGCTTGTACCTCAACATCAACGAGTTGATGAAGTTGAGCACCAACGTGCGCACGCCGTTTTCGTTTGACAAGGTGGCCAAGATGCTCGCGCAGTTGCCCAACCTCCAGCTGTTGTGTGTGCCCGACTACTTCAACCACTGGGTGCTGAACTTGGACGACTATGTCGACAAGATGATGAACGCGTGCAAGTGCGACGCGTGCGACGCGACTCGCCGCCACTTTGGCGAGAAGGCTCGTCTGTTTTCTCCGCGGTTGGATGCCCCGGTGGCTGACGCCGACAACGGGCGCGCCGTGGTGGGACAGAGCGAGCTGCTGGTCAAGTACTTGAACTACATTGCTCTGCAGGCCAAGAAGCAACACCGGTTCATCAACGAAAACCTCAACCTGATCAACCTGATCATCACGCTGCTGGAGAAGCCCGTGATGAAGGATCTGAGCCTCGAACGTTACAAAACGTTGTTTACGCATAACTACATCGGCCAATTGGTTGGTCAGTTGAAGGGGGACAACGCCAACATGGCGGTGACCCTCGGCGGCATGGAATTTTAATGACTTAACGTATAATGATAGACTAATGAATGACGACTGCATCTACTTAGAAACACCACCTCGATGTCATTTGCCGGCGGCGGGAGTCGCAGTTGACGACCCCTGACAGGGGATCTGAGGCTAGCGCATTTAGATAGACGGTTCAGGAACCACGGGGCGGCTGCCTCGACGGTTTTCGGTGGTGGCGGTTGCAGAAAGGGGGTGCCATTGTCAGGGCACCGCTCCAATGTCCCCTACGCGAGGTGTCTGTCGCGGCAGCGACAGCGTAACAAAGAACAAGGCCCTTGTTTGACACAGCCCTGACCGCCAGGTCATCGAAATGCGGGCTATATGTAGCAGCGAGGACCCCGGCGGAGGTATTCGAGGCTCCATGTCCCCCAGACCACAGAACACCGACCCATCCAAACCCTGCCAGACGATTCCTTCGTTCACGACCCTGGAGATCATTGACGCGGTGAGGGAACACGGCGAAGAATGGCCGGAGCCCGGACAGAAACCGGTTAAACTTCCTTCGATCACCCAGTACCTCGAGGAGTTCATGACCAACTACCACAACGACAAAAAGAACGGCGGTCGCCGGCCTAGTATCTAGAGTTTGTATATTCGGGTTTTACGATCAACAATACACTAGTGCCTTACGGTGCTTATTTCTCAAAAGAGTACTGGCGCTCGACCTTGGCCACGCGCACAGTGTACGACTTGTAGAACTCGGCCTTGCCTGCTTCCTGGGCCAATTTGTGGTCGCCCTGCTGCTTCCACTGGCGGATGCTCTCGAGGTCCTGCCAGTAGCTCACGGTGATTCCCAATTTGTCGTCGCGGGCAGAATCCACGCCAAGAAAGCCCGGCATCAGCTTGGCGAGAAACATCATTATCGTGGAGAAGTTTTTGTAGTGCTGTGCATCGATGTCGGCGGTGGTGGTGCTGGTGAAGACCACCGCGTAGTACGGGGGTTCAGGGAGAGCCATTAATTACCATGCGTCATCGAGGTGCCGACATTAATGACTAATCGGGATTTCGATGTCGGGCGAGGGTTTACACAGGTTACAGAGTGTATAGACCTCAACGAAGACCAGGGCCCTTGGTGTTGACCAGGGCCTTGGTGTTATTGTGCGACCAAAGCGCGTTATTGTGCGATCAAAGCCTCTTAGGAGGCTCACTTGGTTAGAGTGCACTGTTCCTCGGTATCGTCAACTCGAAACGACACTGTAACTGTACACTAATAGGCCGCACGACACACCCAAGCTACCAATTCAAACCACCAAACACCCAATTCACCCAACCCACGCAATAACAAACTACGTAATCACAACCCGTACCCCCAACGTAACTACCTAAGTTACCACGTAACCACCAACCTACGGAATCCCCAAACCTCACCTCCCCACCAAACCGCGACTGCCGAAACCCCGTGTCTACCCGACGTCAAATCGCTAAACCCTATTAGGCAGATCGCAACGGTCAACACAACCAAAGCACCGATCCCGCGCTCCCACGTGGCACCCGACCCCCCAGACCACCACACCACACCAGCCCCTACCCGCAGACCCCGTCCCCGCCCTACCGTGGCTCTCGGGCCTTCGTGCATACAACCCCACACTAGCCCAGGTTGCCCTCGGTCAACTGTGCGTTATCAGGAAAAAAACAGCAAAACTCCCTCTGTATCAGAGACCAGCGACCATGGCGACTCCCGCGACCTCGCCGACGACGGACTTGGCGCTACGTCTCGTCAATGTCTACAAGATGAACCGGTCGCTCTTCCTCAACACCTCGTATCTCATCTTGATCACCGCGGCGTTCTCGAGGGCCACGGGCACCCTGGATAAGGGCGACAAGGCTCCCAAGGACGCCAAGGCCGCTGCGGTGGCTGGGCCCGCCAAAATGAAGCACCCGAAGCTCTCCAAAGCCCAGGCCAAGCGCTTGTGGCACCTGATCGTGCCCCACTGGCGCGATCCCACCATGGGCTACTTGGCGGCCCACTGTGGCCTCCTTGTGGTGCGGGCGATCCTCACCATCCGGGTGGCGGCTTTGGACGGTATGCTCGTGGGTGCGCTTGTGCTGAAACGGCTCAAAACGTTCGCCAAGTTGTTGGGAGTGTGGATGTTGTTGGGGATCCCCGCGGCCGTGGTCAACCTGATGCTCACATGGACCCGGGGCCAGATGACCCGCTGGATCCGCATCAACTTGGACAAACTGATCATGGACAACTACGTGCCCGACTCCAAGGACCCCAACTACTACGCGTTGCTCCAGCTCACCGGCGGCGCGGTGGCAGACCCCAACCAGCGCATCACCGTGGACGTCACCCGGTTGGCCCAGGCGCTCTCGGCGCTCCCGGGCCAGCTCTTGAAACCAACGCTCGACCTCTTGTTGTGTGCCCAGGAGCTCTCGAAACTGGGGGTGGGCAACGGCGAAGGCACGCTTTTGCTCGGGATGTTGGCGCACTTTTCCACGATGGCGCTCCGGTTCTTCTCGCCGCCGTTTGCCAAGCTCGCGTCCGAGCGCGCCAACTTGGAGGGCCAGTTGCGGCTGGCCCACCTGAAGATCGTCCACACCAACGAGGAGATCGCGTTCTTGCGCGGGCACAACCGCGAGCTCGACTACATCGACTACTGCTACTACAAGCTCGAGCGGTTCCTCAAGATGGAGTTCTGGCGCAAGGGCATCCACGAGATCGCCCAGACGTTCATTGTCAAGTACATGTGGGGCGCCGCCGGGTTGGTGTTGTGTCTGGCGCCCATTTTCATCCTGAAGTACATGGGCGAGCCTCCCAACCCCAACCACGCCGGCGAGTTCATCACCAACCGCCGGCTCTTGATGCTGGCATCAGACTCGTTGGACCGGCTCATCTACCTGCGCAAGTACTTGTTGCTGGTGGTGGGCCACGCCACCCGGGTGGCAGAGTTCGAGGACGAGTTGCACCAGTTGGCCAAGCGCACGCTGACGGGCCAGTTGGAGGACAAGAACATCCACTACAACAACGACGAGATCACCTTCAACCACGTGCGGCTCGTCACCCCCGCGGACGTGACGCTCATTCCCGACTTGCACTTCTCGATCAAGACCGGCGACCACTTGTTGATCGCGGGTCCCAACGGGCTGGGCAAGTCGTCGTTGTTCCGGATGTTGGGCGGGTTGTGGCCGTGCAAGGAGGGCGACATCACCATCCCCGACCTGAGCAACATGTTCTACTTGCCGCAGCGCGCGTACCTCGTGGAGGGCACCCTCAAGGAACAGATCATCTACCCGCAGGCGCTCGACCAGTACGACGGCGACGACCAGCGGCTCAAGGACATCCTCAAGGTGTTGAAGCTCAGCGAGTACCTGGAGGAGCTCGACACCAACAAGAACTGGAAGGAGGAGTTGCTGACGGGGGCCCAGCAGCGGTTGGCGATGGCACGGTTGTACTACCACCGGCCCAAGTTTGCCGTGTTGGACGAGTGCACCTCGGCGGTGAGCCCCGACATGGAGCAGTTTATGTACGCGTACGCCCAGGAGTTGGGCATCACCGTGTTGCTGGTGGCGCACCGGCTGGCGCTCTGGCACTTCCACAACTACTTGCTCAAATTTGACGGGCAGGGCGGGTACTACTTTGGCAAATTGGACGCCGAGCGACGGCTCAAGTTCGAGGCCGAGCGGTTGATTTTGGAGAAGTCGTTGCGGGACGTGCCTGTTTTGCAGGAGCGGTTGAGCGAGTTGACCAAGGTGCTGACGGCCCACCACCGGCGCCACCACTCGCACCACAAACACGAGAAGAAACACTAATTAGATAAGGTAAGGAATGGATGAAAGAATTGTAATAGAGGCGTTTAGAGCTATTGAATTGAGTACGATGAGTAGAATGATCACGATGGATCGGTAGGTACATGTTTTTGTGGAATAGGTATCTTCCAAATTAAAGTGATTGGTTTTTTCCATATTGAGGTGAATATATTTCATTATGCTCAAAAGACACTTTAAGCCATCTTGACCAGTAAAGCCTTTAATCTCATTCCAACCACAACCAGCCTGAGGCACATCTCCGGTCAATTGCATACAGAAACCGTTTCTCAATTCTCCACCTCTATCACTTTCCCTCTATTTAGTCTTCGCCTATCGCGTCACATTGTTCCTTGCATGTGTCTGATCGCACTTTTCGCAACCACCAGATCAGGCACCACCAGACAGTGTAGCGAAGACGCGCAAATCGCCCCACCTGTGCCAGGTGCATTCACGAGGACTCGCGTGTTTGTCTTCCCCACATTTCGTGACCCGCTCCACAAAATGACTGTCGCACCGGTAAACTTTACGAACCAGACGCGTCTGTTAAGTCGAACCGAGCACTAAGCGCGCGCAAAAGGACCCCCCCACCATGGCGCTGGACTACAAAACCACACCGGACTACTGCTACACACCACACAAACCACCCACCCGTGTCCCCATCCTTTTCCGGCTCGCCCCAGCCTATCCCGGCCCTCGGCGGCTTAGCACACGCGACGCGCTGCAGGTGCATATCAACACAAAAAGACGCAGGGTATATCGCAGGCTACATCACAAGGCACACCACTAGGGACTACGGCCGGGGCCATGGACAAGAACACACCGCTTCTCCCGTTTGCCTACACCGCCAGCTCCTTCAACGAGAAGGACCTGGTGGTGTACGACACCTCGCCACGCAACCGCCAGGTGATAGACATCAACGCCTCCAGCCGCTACCACACCCGCCTGAGTCAACAACAGCTGCCACCAACGAGCGAACACACCCCCGAGGGACCCAAACGCCGGGTCCCGCTCCCCGCAAACACAAAGCTCCCCAATTTGAAGCGTAAACTCACGTCGTACTCGGAAAACGACCATGTGAAGCGGTTTCGAGACGAGGACATCGGGCTGGAGGACGACACGCAAGACGACATCGAGTTGCCCCCGCTGAGCCCACCCGCATTGGCGTCCGAGTACGATATGTACACCTCGCAGCATTTCAACTTCCCCCCCACTCTGCCCGACCACCACCCGACGCTGGAGGCGACCCAGCCCGACGAGGCCCCACGGGCGATGCCCCAGCCGTCGCTGGAGGCAGATTTTGGCATTGACCGGTTTAACCGGTTCAAAAGCTCAATGGTGGAGGCCCAGTGGCTGGACGGAGTGGGTCCCGAGACAGCATCACAGGCATCCAAGACCGCACGCGAGTTGATTCTCCTGGCGTTTGAGGCCACCAAAACCACCATTGACCTCCAGGGAATGGGCCTAGCGGAGATTCCGGACGAGATCAAGGACATGAACAACTTGGTGGTCATTGGCGGCCTGCCGGTGTACCAGTTGTACGCCAGCAACAACCAGTTGCGGCTGCTTGCGCCGCTGCTCTTTAAATTCACCAAACTCAACGTGTTGACGCTCCGCCACAACAAACTCACGGAGATCCCCCCAGGGATCGGGAACCTCGTGGGGCTCCGAGATTTGAACATCGGGTCTAACCAGATCATGTGGCTTCCGTGGCAGTTCCTCCGGTTGGCTCCGCAGCTTGCAACCTTTGGTCTGGGACCCAACCCGTTCCGGCCAGTCGACGCCACCGCCGTGCCCGTGGACGCAGACATGGCGGAGATCGAGGGAGCCCGCCAGCAGTACCAGGGCGAAATCGTCTACTGTGGACGCAGGTCAATGGTGCCGCTGCTCAAACAACGCTGTCTTCACCAGTTGGCGATGTACGATATCTCCTATGCAGACACAAAGCAGTGGAAACGAGCCATCCCCACGGCGTTCCACGACCCGATCAAGCTTGCTATCCGCCAGGGCAAGTACCGCGACACCTGCAGTCAGTGTCCGCTAATCGTTGTCGAGCCCATGGCCGAGGTGTACGAGTGGTGGGATATTTGCAACAACAAGCTAATTCCGATTCGGAGGCAGTTCTGCAGCGAGCGGTGCGTCCAGCGGTACCAGCAAGGTGAGAGGTTGTAAACAGCTTTAATTAATGAATGAACGACACGTTAGAATTGGTTTGGTGTATGGTGGGTAATATATTTGGAAAAGAAGTAGCCTTTGAGAAGAAGAAGAGTCAAAGGGTGTACATGATTTGTTCAAAAGAACATTACCCAAAAAAATAAACGAGCTGGAATCAGCCAGTCTCCTATTCTCTACCGCTTTTCCTACATCTTCTAAATCCTATCTTTCTCAGCCTCACTGTCGCGGCTGCTATCGGGCCGCATACATTTGCAGACACCGACGCTATGTTGGCTCGGACCCCTCGGGCGCCCCACCAGTGCTTACACCACATCCGTCTGCTCTTCCTATGTTCCATCGGAAATCCTGAGCCCCAGTACCGCGGCACACGCCATAATGTGGGCAACTACGTGATGGATCACCTTGTGCGAGAGTGGGCTTCGCACTTGAAACAAGTGAAGCCGGGGGTCTGGAGGTCTACAAAGTATCCTGTGGTGTTGTTCAAGTCCAAGGATTCATTCATAAACCTCCTGGGAAAACCAGTGTCTACCCAGTTCAAATCATCTCGAGAGAAGGAGATGATGGTGATCCACGACGAGCTCCAGCGCGAGCCTGGGAAGTTCCAGGTGCGCGAGAAGGGCACAAGCAACCGAGGACACAATGGGCTCAAGTCAATTGACGCATTTATGGGGCCGTCTAATTACGAGAAATTGTCCGTGGGCATCGGCCGTCCCAATGACCCTGACGTAGTCAAGTGGGTGTTGGAGCCATTCACCCCCGATCAGCTAGCCAAAGTTGACGAGGCCATGCCCAGAATTGTCAAAGACCTAGAATCGAGACTTGCCAAAGAGGTGGGGTCAAAATAGGGGTCGAGCATGACTTGCTCAGATGGCCGCACTGTACATAGATGATAGACCAATAGCATCAACGAGTCGAACTCTGTATCTACAAGGCTGTGTGGCCTTCGAATTGCCTGCATTGTTGGAAACGGATTTCTAATTTTAGCTCATGCACTTCTTTTCTTAGCCAGATCTGGGGTTTGGCGATTACTAAGCTGGCGTTTCAGCCACCAAGGGAGGTATACTCTGAGTTCGTGGTGAGTCAGGGTGAAGACTAGATGACCTGAGCGGGTGTGTAGCCCCTTATCTTGGATCACGACTGATATGCCAGACATCAATGCACGTATCTATTGTTCGCTTAGTGCTTTTTCGTAGACCTACGAGTCAGTGAGCGCGTGAAGCTTTCAGTAAGATGCTCTTCCTGGCCAATCGGAATCGGAATCGATTAACCGAAAGCACTCAAGAGACCATCTGGGTTCCCGCAAAGTCTCCCACAAACCGGTAAACGCTGTTGCCTGTCAGCATCGCATTAGCAACCGGACTCCCCATAGTTGCCACACGTGACGGTCTAGCACGGGTCCGTCTTAGAATGACCACAAGGGAACCTCGCGTGGCGCAGTGCTGGTGGCGAATCATCCAATTTCGTAAGGGGATATTATAAACATGGTCAGGAGCAATTGCTGCAGCCGTCAAATACTATAAGTATACGTAAGATATTGCCTCGTAGTCAATTGGATTTGTGATCACTTTGGAGAATAGCCAATTCGATTGAGAGACACTCCTGATTCCTTATCGCCAACCCTATCCACTCCTTTACTCGACACCTTTATGAAATTTTCCGGTTTGACTATCCTAGCCATCATGTCCTGCGCTTTGGCTCATGAAGAACACCATCTGACAAAGCCTCTGGCAGATCTTCATGATATAGCGATGAACATGCTGGAACCAGTCCCTCACATCATGCATCATGCACATGGTGTTCCAATCTTGCAAACAGATTTGAAGCCGGCTGAGCGCAAATGGTGGGAACTGTACGACCCCGAAACATTTTTTACTGTTCAGCTGGCTCACCAGACGGCACTATGGATACACGTCACGTTCGGGTTGTTGACGATATTCTTTGTGTACCCAATCGCACTCGTGCTCAAGAATGTCGGTCTGTCGTGGTATATGATTGTGCTCACCGTGCACACAGGTATGGTGATGGTATCATTATTCAACTACTCAATTTTCATCAACCTGGTACCCGACTTGTACCCCGGAAATGCTTACGGGCCCATGTTGGGGTTTTTGTTTCTTCTTTGTGTCACTCATTATATTGCCGCACTTTTCCATTTTGGGAGTCAGTACTTGAAGCAGAATGCAAAGGAGTTGCCAGGCGATGAGAGTGTACCGTTGTACAGTCTTGATAGCCCCACTGACCCACTGATTCCTATGGCAAGTACGAGCGGTGGCTATTTTGCGAGACTCTACCAGCTGTCGTTCTTTCAGCAAGTCTCCCAACTGGTTGTGGGTGTAGCCCAGACTGTTTTCAACATCCTCCACTGGCTCAATTTTTTCTACTTCTTGATTATCCTACCCGTAGCGGTGGCGGTGATGGGTGAGTTTGGCAAAGGACGAACCGTCTTTAATCTTCTCGCACATTTCATCAAAGGGGGGATATTTTTCGCCTATGGTCTTTTGACGTTGGCTCGTCATCTGGGAGGCTTTGCCAACAAAGGGTGGGCGTGGAACCACAAGTTTATTCATCGTGTGGCTTCCAAGGCTGACGCTTATCAACCACAGGGAACCTTCACCATGGAATTCATCGAATCTGCTTTGATTACTTTTTATGGGTGTACCAATATTTTCATGGAACATCTAGCTGGTGCTGGAGGTGCCTGGACAGCCAAGGACTTGCAACATGCGCTGATAGCATTTATTTACATTGGATGCGGACTTGGTGGTTTGATTTGTGAGGCCAAGTTGCTGCTGTGGCGCCATCAGCGAGCCTTGACCGATGCTGCCACCATGGAACGTGCCAAAAATGTTGACGCCAACGCAGTGAAGGCGTCTCCCGGTTACCTGCCCAACCCTTTCCCAGTGTTGACCATTTTTTGGACGGGAGTGTTGATGCTGAAGCACGCGCAAGCGTCCCAATTGTCCACGAATATCCATGCTTTATGGGGTAAATTATTCATGTACGGGTGTATGTTTCGTGGGGCCACCTATTTGTTGATGATGTTGCTACCCAAGACAAGCCTGCTTACAAAGCCGACGCGTCCGTTCACCGAGCTACTCACCGCCTTCTGTTTGATCCTTGGTGGTCTCATCTTTATGGAATCTACTGAACCAGTCATTTTGGCGTTTGAGTGGCATGGATGGACCGAGATGTTTGTTCTCAATGTGCTGTTGGGTGCAGTGGCATTGTTAATGGCCTGGGAAATGGCCCTCTTTGCGTTCAAGGATTGGTTGTTGGCTCGCCAACGTCGTGCGAGCGGTTGCACGGCCGGAAGTCAGTGGCTCGAGCCGGACATGAGCTAAATTGTTAGGGAGTGTTTGCTTTCCGTTATTAAACTTATATGTATTTGGAGTACAGTCGTTCCAATATTTTTTAGAAAAATTATAGGGTACAGTCGTTCCAATAATTTTTGTAAACTTTTAGATACAGGAGTTCAAAATTGATATCCGGGTAGTGCAAAAAAAACTTCCGGTGAGACCCAATCTCGAGCGAGAAATTCCGACTTCAGT
>JAKTTW010000111.1:0-33106 GCA_030560525.1 Diutina catenulata
GGTGGTGCTGATGCCCCGCGCCCCGCGCGCCGCCGCCCCGTGCCCCGACGTCGTCGCCCCGCTCCTCGACGCCAAGCGCCGGATGATGGCCCTCGCCGCCGACCCCGCCCCCACCGCCACCTACCAGTACAAACGGGTGTGCCAGGAGCTCGCCCGCGGGCTCGTGGTGTTGCTGCGGGTGGCCGAGCTCGTGGACGACGCCGTGGTGGCCGACATGGCGTTTCTCGCCGACGTGGCCCGCCACCTCCCGTTTTCCTACGACCAGCGGTTGGACCACGCCACGCTGACGCTCGACATCCCGCTGCTGTTGGCGCTCCGCACCCCCCACGACTTTGCTGGTGCGCTGCTAGCCTTCGCTGTCGACTTGAACATGTATTTGCCCGCGTCGTGGGCCGTGGTCAGCGTTGAGGTGGTGGACAACGTGATGGTGGTCTCGCGCACGGTCCAGGGGGCCAGTCCGCTGTTGTTCCGGCTCCCGTTGCGGCGGCGGGCGGCCATGGTCGCCTACGAGACCGTGGTGGCCCAGTTCCGCGCCATCATCGACGACAGCCACCAGCTGACCCGACGGGCCACCACCGCGCACATTGTCACCCGCGAGCAGAGACAGCAGTGGTGGCGGTTGCGGTACCTGCTCGACGTGCGGTTGGGCCAGGTGCTTGCCCGTGCGGGCGCGTGGATAGGTGGTTTTGGTGGTCTTTTCTGTGGTCCCCCCAAGGACAAGGCCGGGTTTGGCCGGTTTTGCCACGAGTTGGACGGGGTGTTGGCTCGCTACGGGGTGCTGTTGGGCGAGCCGGGCGCGGTGACGGACACCCACCACTTGTTTTATTATAGTGATGACGTGGAGGACGTGTTGGAGTACGTGGTTCCTGGTGGGGTGGGGGCGGGCGAAGGTGGGGCGATGGGGGTCGAAAAGGTAGCTCTGGACGGTGGAAGTACAGCTCACAGAGATGGTAGAGACGACAGTGGCGCTTGTTCGGGCCCCTCTGGCCACTCTGGCCCCTCTGGCCTCGCTGGACTCGCTAGCCTCACGGGTTTCTCTGGGCTCTCCAACCTCTCGGGCTTTTCCGAGCGGCTGGGCCCGGCCCCGTTCCACCAGCTCGCCCGGGCAATCCGCGAGCTCGTGGCCCGCTACCGCCGCCCGCCCCACGGCCACGTGGTGCTTGTGCCCGGCGCCCACGCCCAGTTCTTCCCCTGGGAGCTGGTCCCTGGGCTAGCTGGCCGGCTGGTGACGCGGATGCCGTCGATCCAGATGCTCTTGGACGTGCTCAAGCGCCACCCGACGCTCTCCATCGACCCCCGCGCCACCAGCTACGTGCTCAACCCGGCGGGCGACCTCAAGCGCACCGAGGACTCGTTCAAGGGCCCCTTTGCTGCCCGGGGGTGGCCTGGGGTGGTGGGCACCGCTCCGGGGCCCGAGCTCGACATCCTCGGGCTGCGGTTGTTCATCTACATGGGCCACGGCAGCTCCGAGCGGTACGTGCCCGCGCTGGCGCTCTTTGACCGGTTCCAGCACGGCCAGATGGCGCCGCCCGCGCTCTTGGTGGGGTGTTCTCTGGGGGCTGTGGACGACAACGGGGTGCTTGAGCCCCACGGGAACATCTTGAACTGGCTCACGTGCGGGCTGCCCATGGTGGTGGCCAACTTGTGGGACGTTACCGACAAGGATATCGATATTTTTGCTCTGGCGATGTTGGACAAGTGGGGGTTGATGGGAGACGGCAGCGGGGTGGATATTGCCGCTGCTGTGGCTGCGAGCCGTGCCCAGTGTAATTTGAAGTATTTGAATGGGTGTGCCCCTGTGGTGTACGGGGTGCCCATGACATTAGCATAGTATTTATTAATGAAGTTAATAGGAGGCTGGGGGGGAAGGGGGCTGGAAGGAGTAGAAAGGTACAACCAGTGCCAGGCGGTACCAACCAGTGCTAGGGTCTATATTTTGGACAGGCTCATCGCTTTGATTTGACACTTTTCCGGCTCGTCGTTGTTAGTTTGACACTTTCCCGTTTGGGTAATTTGCAACCATGACGAGCAAACAGGGTGGATGAAAGAATAAGTCTAGTAGTGCAGCAGAGAAGCCCTCCGGTTACAATCTGAGAGCATAGTGAATATGCGGTGGCCTCCAATCGCTGATTTTGATCATCTCGTTGGTTTTGTTTGGCGCAAAAGTGCATAGGCTCGGATTACCTGCCGCCATTCTCCAACTACCATCCAGCAATTTGAGTATTGGAAAGACGCAGTAGGTGGTGCTTCAGTTTTTGGCAGACAGGGTTATCGTCATTCAAACTGTTATTGTGGTAGTTTGCTACCATCCCCAGGCCTCTATTCTAATTTTATACAATTTTGGAAAATTTAGAGATAATGGTAGAAGGAACGAGTTCGAGTATGAGCAGGGGCTAAGATCACAGCGAAAGAAACATCAAGTGCTTGCGAGGATTATAGCCATGGCTTTTGAACTGGCAATCACAGCCTCAGTCATCCCCCTAGAAAGACTTATAATCGTGCCTGGCTACCATCACTGGACTGATCTGAAAATCAACCCAACAATACCTTTTGATCTACAACCCACCCCCACCTATTCAAACCCCCACCTTTATTCAAACCCCTTTATTCAAACCCCCTTTATTCAAACCCCCTTTATTCATCCCCACCTTTATTCAACCCCACCTCTCACCCCTTCGTACACTTGATGTAATCCTCGAGCAACACATTATTCACATTGCACAAGTTTTCATTACGGCACTTGGTCAGCACTTCCGAGTTGTTCCCACACTCGGGCACAAACGGACTGTCGCGGTACTGGTTCGTGATATACCTCTGGTTCACCCCAACGTCGCTCTTGAGCTTGGACACCACGTACTTGTTCCAGAAAGTGGCGTTCAACGGAGCCAGCTTCGGCCACGAGTGGTCGGGGTCGTACAAGTCCCGTGCCAGGTAGGCAAACTCCCACTTGGGCTCGTCCTTCGACACAAACGTCTCGTTCATCCGCGTGAGGTAGTTGTACGAGTTGACAATGTTAAACAGCTTGCAGTCCACCTCAAAGTACTTGAACCCGGGGTTATTGTACAGCAACGGGGTCACCAGCTGGGCGATCCACGCCATGTTGGTGATATCGCTCTCGGTCTTGTTGGAGCCCGTCTTGTAGAACAACTTGATCTGGTCGCGGTGGGTGTGGCCAAAGAAGGTCGCAGCCACGGTGTAGGGCGAGAACCGGTCGACGATGGCATTGAGAATGTACTGGTGGATGGGCAACGAGTCGTAGTAGCCCGGAGGCACGTGGGCCTGGATCCACACCCGCTGGCCCTTCTTCTCGGACGCGGCAAGCTCCTCGATGACCCACTTCCACTGGCCAAACGGGTCAAAGTTCTCCAGCTGGTCGAGGTAGTTCCACAAGTTCGAGGCGTAGTAGCAGTTGGAGTTCATGTTGATCACCTTGAGCCCCCGCTTGGTCTCGTAGACGAAGCCCGCGTAGTGGGTCCGCAACCATTGGTACTGCTGCTGGGGGAACCACCCCTCGTTGACCCACCACTGGGCAATCTCGTCGATCCCGTACTCGTACCCGTTGGAGTAGTTGTACTTGAGGGGAGCCATCTGGGCGTACGGCCACGAGTCGTGGTTGCCGAGGGTGGGAAGCACGGTGATGTTGTTCAAAAAGTGCTTGAAAAGGTCAAACGAGTGGAGCTCGGCGTACTTGGTGGCATTGGGAGTGCAGTGGTACTCGTCGTGGTCCACGTAGTCGCCCTGGGAGATGGCAAACTCAAACTTCTTCTCGGCGTGGAGGGCTGCCATTCCCTTGAGCGACGAGTTGAGCAAGAGCTCGGGCAGATCGCACATGTAACCACCATACGAAAAGGCTGGGACCGAGGTGTAGTCGTAGCCACGGTGCTTGGGGAAGTCGTAGTACTCGCCCCATTGCAAGTTGCCCGCAGCATCGTAGTGGGCGTCGGGATAGAACGACCACTGCCACTTGGACAGCTGGCCCGTGCCCGCCCACTTCATAATCGGGGTGGAGAAGTTGTAGTCCTTCCAGTTGGGCACGTCCTCGTTGTACAGCTCGGGCAAACAGCACAAGAAGTGGTTGGTGCAGTTGGCTTCCGAGCCCACCTTGTACCGCAACTGGATGTGGGTGTCGGTAAAGTCCAACACGTTGAAGGTACCACCGGGTTTGCCGTAGTCGGGGGCCAGCTCGTGCTTCTTCTGCTTGGCCGGCCACAACGACGCCAAAAACTTGTCGATAGCGGGCTTGGGAACCTTCGGAAGCTCGCACACCTGCGACTGGTGGAAGCAGAACGACTGCAAGTCGTAGGTGCTGCTGGTGTTGAACACGGAGATCACCCGCAAGAAGTCGTTGTCGTAGAAGTCCACCGCCGACTGGACGGTGGTGCCCGAGGTGGAGTCGTCGTTGAACCGGTCAAACCGCTCCGCGTTGGTGTAGATAAAGAACAACCGCCCGTCGCACTTGGAGGGGTCGTTGTGGTTCTGCTCGAGGCAGAACTTGTACATCAAGAGCGACACCAAGTGCTTGTGGGCGGGGTCGTTGTTCACGAGCTCCTTGGCGTACTTGAGCGAGTCCATACAGGCGTCGCAGGGAGATTTGTCGCCCTTGAGCTTCTTCAAGTGGTCGTTGATGAAGTCGGTCTCCGGGTCAGTGAGCTCGGCAAACACCAGGTCCATGAGGGGCTTTTCTGCCCGGGCCTCCAACTGGTGGCCAATGGAGCGCGGGACTAGGTGGGCAAGGCTGCAAATAGCCCAAAAGAGCAACGGGACGAAACGCATGGTGACGAACACCAGCGATGGGCCCGGTTTAAATGGGTGGACACACGTGGACCATGGAAAGTCGTACGGTCACGCTGGAAATAATAGGGGGTCCATGGCATCAATCCGATTTCCATCAATTCCGAATTTAATTTCCATAGTCCTGTGTATTTTCTCGAGATTCGGGACCGCCAAGGTATTTGCAGCCATTACACCAACGCGGTGAGCAAGGGTATAGTGGCAATCCGGGGTGCCAAAACACCAAACCGTGCCCAGCTAACAAGGTGGCCTGGCCTACCCGCCGTCGGTGGTCTATCTGGTGGGCCCACGTTGTCGCAAGCCACATGCCCCCCCTTGCAAATTATGCCGGACAATTTCCGGACCTGAGCCCTGCCGCCGCTTCTGTGCCACTTAATCGGAGGCTGCGAGGTACAAAGCAGATACGAGCGTAGATGGGTGGATGAGGTGAGATCAGAGTCTATATTTGGTGTAAGACTGGAGCGATAAATCCGAAAAGCGAAGGAAGAGAGAGAGGGCTCAGGGTAGGAGCCCAGGGTAGGAGCCGACAAGAGCAGTTGAAACCAGCTAGCGCATTCGCATTGCTTACCACCTAGCGTCTTCGCGTTGCTACAAAAATAAAATTTCAAAAAAAATGCCGACAACTGCAGGGTTCGAACCTACGCGGGCAGAGCCCATTGGATTTCAAGTCCAACTCCTTAACCACTCGGACAAGTTGCCATCGACCAGCAACGTTGAAAAAATAGGGATTTTGTAGTGGAAAAACCTGAGGAAAAATTGGTGTAAAATATTTGCGGTTTAGGCAGTTTATAACGTAGGGTATAAAGCAATGAAGCCATTTAAGCCTCATGAACTACTTTTTCTTTTGTGAAAAAGGTTTTTCCAAGGTATTTTTTCTTGAATACCATGTCAATGACCCAAGGCCAACACGGGCGCCTCGAGATCAACAGGACCCTTGGGAAACCCATTCAGCTTTCTAGTGGGGTACGACAAGGCAACCCATATCTGCCTACCCTCTACATCCTTTCACTCGAGCCTCTCTTGTCCTGGATCAACAAGGAATTGACGGGAGTCCCATTCACCAACGGCACCCCCGGCCCCAGGTGCTGTGCATTTGCTGACGATGTCGCCATCATTCTCAATGGCGAATCCGACCAATTACGCCTCAGACGGATCCTAGACCGAGACGCAAGGATGTCTAACTCTAGGATAAACGCCAGCAAAACGATAGCCTATACCATGTCGCCAGGTGCCCTGGAGTCAATTGATTCCATCTTGGGATTTAAGACCGCCACGTTTCGAGCGGACTCTTTCAAATATCTTGGAGTCACTTACAAGCCCATTGACTGGGGCAGTTTTAAATCCCTCCAATACCGTCTTATGTCCGGCCATGATCTTTGTTCGTACCCGCCTCACCTCAGAGCCCAGACAATCAACTCCCTCGTTTACTCAAAAATGGTGTACCGCGATCTCACTTCACCGATATCAACAGAGGACATTAAGGACCTTGAGGACAAACTTCAGAAGTACTTCTTTCCAAAAATCCACCGCGATCGGGTTTATGGCCCCATCTCCGCAGGGGGTTACGGATTGATTAGCTTCCAAAAGCAACTCCTCGGTCGCAGAGCAAAGATGATCTTCTCCCTTTTCTCGAAGTCTTGCGAACACAATTGGGCGAAACAAGACCTCTTGGCCAGACTTGACGATATCGCCGTAACGGCACGCGCATCCTCGGCTCCTCAATCAGGGCGTAAGTTTCTCTCACTGGGAAAACACCAATCGCAAGTCATTGACAACTCCCGGTTTTCGGAGGCTGAAAAATCTTGGCTAACGGCATGGTTCTCTCTTGTACGACCCCGCCCCCTGTCGCACCGCTTCATCGATGGAATGTCGGACACGAACTATTGGGAAGCCCCCTCCAAAGCCTTCGAAGGAAAATACGATCGGGAAAGCAAAGGCGACAAACCCCCAGTCTCCGTCGCGACCTTTCGACGACTTACCCGAAAAGTTAATTCATGGATGGACCAACCTAAATGGATAATACAATGGCCAAGACGCAGCCGCATCACGAGCAAGAATTGGAAACAATTCTGGCAAACCCTTCTGTCCGCTACACACCACAACCCATGGGAAGCCGCCATTCTCTGGGAATTCTACCACGGCTACCTTGCCAACTGGGAGTATGTAACCCAACCCAGCATCGAATGCGCAGGATATGCCACTTTTTACTACCAGGGATGCACTTTGTGCGCCACGGAAGCTGCTGACTCCACACCCACACCCACCCTGCCACCTGATTGGCTCTCCGCCACACCCGTTCAGAAAAGATACCTCCACAACAGACTCAAATCCATAAAAGATGGCCTCGGCGGCTTCCAACACCTACTCTGTATCTGCCCTGTTTCCTCTACCATCTACTCCACGGTCAACCACACAAACTCCCCTTTTGACGAGGTCTCCGACATGTTCCCCCATAACCACTTGACCCAAGATGTTCTTTTCGAGATGGCCCGGTTCTTCCGCGCCGTCTTCCTCTTACGGAAAGAGACACGACTTTCAAACAGCGCCCCCGTGCCCGTCACTGAGGGCTATTTGAAAGAGTGGATTAAGAACAAATTGGAATACATCAAGACGGGCAGAGGCATGGCATGATCGATGATTCGAGATAAAAAAAAACGAAAAAATCAAAAAATCGAAAAAACCCAAATTAAACAACCCGAAATCACCACAAACAAAAATCCAAAAATATTTAACTAAGGGGACGAGACGACTGCCCAGGGGGAGCCCAATTCGGTGGTAGTGTCAATGGCTAACACGCTCCCGATGAGGGAGAGACCAGGGTTCGATTCCCTGCTATCCTTTTGTCAACCCCACGAGCAGCTCGTCGTCAAATGCCTCCTACTATTTCGTTACCTATGGCGGGCCTTCTCCCACCAACCGCTCTAGTCTGACTGATGTTTTTCTCGTGTTTTACAGTCAGATCTTACGTATCTAAGTACGTAGCTAGCAAATTATATGGAAAAAAAAAAACATGTGGCTTTGGGGGTAAATGGCCAGGAGAAACACACTTCGTAGCAGGAAGATTGCAGAAACTGGATACGAATCGGGCAGTCTGTCTCTGCTAAAGCCACAGGATATGCATCACCGCTTTTCCAGTAGTAAAAGTGCAACCATAAGCACTGGAGTTGCTCCCACGTAGACCAGCCTCACCACCGCTCACGATCTATATATACACATAGAAATGACCTATCAACTAATTCCCATGTCTGAAACAGCTTTGACCAAGTCAGTGGTTGCCGTCGCTGCCATCAAACTCGCTGCGCTGATTCTTGGTTGGAGCATGGCGTACTACCCGCTCTACTGCGAAGAAGGCTCCCCAGCACTCTTCCTCACCATCTGTTTAGGTGGTCTGTTCCAGTGGACTTTGGCGTTGGTTTCAATGTTGAACGTGCTCACTCCTGGGATTCTCAAGGTGGCCTGTGGGCTGTTTTTTGTGGACTTCGTATTGTACGTGTTTTGGGCTGTTTGCTTTACGTGGGTCACTTTGGAGCCCTTTTGCCAGGGGTGGTGCACGGGCCACGCCCTTCAGTGGATCCAGGGCGTGGCTCTTGTTCTTGCTTTGATGTGGGGGCTGGTGGCAGTTGTGGATGGCATCGAGGCATGCCAACTAGTGTGGGAGACGCCATCGTTGAGACCTCGGGAAGAAGCACTCGTTGGAACCTCGAAGGTATAACAAACCTCGAAAGTTAATCAAGCCTCGAAGGTATATCAGATTTCGAAAGTATAATTAGGTAGGGTAATAGAATAAGGCTAATAGCGAACCAGACTAGATGGCTCCCTGACAGATGGTAGACCAACGTGGATTAGAGCTCACTTGAGCACATCGAAATCACTTCATTGACCTAAGGTATAAAGCTAGTTACAGACACATCATGGCCTAGCACGGTTTCCAAACCATCCTGGCACAAATTCCACACCATCTTGGCACGGTTTCGGACACCCTAGTACGGTTCATTGACTACACACCTACACACACCGACCTACTACAGACACCGAGCTACACACCGAGCTACGACAGACACACCGAGCTCTCCTCCGTGGTACGTTTCGAAAACGTAAAGTGGCTCACCGACTCCATGTCGTCCTCCTCGGGCCGGACAAACAACGACCCGGGATAGAAATTCACCGCCAGGAACGTGGCTGCAAACCCCTCGGACGCGACGATGGGCCACCACCAGTAGTAGCCCTGGATGACGGTGGTGGCCACAAACAGCACCGCGGTGGCGATCACGAGCCCCACCATCGCCCAGTTGGCCTGGCAGTACTTGTCCCCGCCCGTGGGCGCATACTGCGAGGCAAGATACTCCTCGTAGGTGTGGACTATCCCGGCCATCCGGTAGTCGGGGTACCCGGGGCGGTCCTTGGGGCTGTCGAGATCCGCCTGCTCGCGGTAGTGGAAGCAGTGGGAGGGGCTCCACACCCCCGCAGCGATGGCCAAGGCGACCCAGTACACCGCCTGGCCAAGCTCGATGAAAAACGCCCACCCGGGCGAGTTCATCAAGTACAGGTAGATGGGGGTGGCTGCAAACATCGCCAACACCCCGTAGAGCACGCTGAGGGCGCTGAAGATGATGATGGACACGTACAAACTGAGCTTCAGCACCGAGTAGAGCCAGGCGGTGAGGGCAAGCACCACCACCACCACCGCGAGCTGGACCGACCGAAGAGAGAGTGAAAAATAGACACGAGAACGCATGGCAGCCAAGAGAGTGCTTTTGGGATCAGAACTGAGGGTATTCAACCAGGAACTGAGTTCTTTTGATCAGTAATTGAGTTCTTTTGACCAGGAACCGGGTGATTTTGACCAGAAACAGAGTGTTTTTGGAATCACCAGAACTGAGGTTTTTAATCAGGAACTGAGCTTTTGACCAGAACTGAGTACTTTTGGAATCAGAACTGAGCTTTTGACCAGAACTGAGTGCTTTTGACCAGTGCTTACCACGAACTGAGTGCTTTGACCTGACGATCGGGCGATCTTATCAGTGTTGATCCTTAGGAGTCGGAGTTAAACGACGGCTACGAGTGAAACGGGGGGTCTATTTATGTTGTGACAGCGAGGGGTGTTTGTCAACATAACAATCAGATGAAGGGGGTGTTATCGGTATTTTTCTGACGAGATTCAGGCTATTTCACCTGGTGGAATGTGTTCGGTAAACAGGAGCCCTGGGAGGTAAGCGAGCCCAGGGGAAGGGGTCCAGGGATGGGTCCAGGGAGGGTGGGAGAGGGATAGAACGGGTAGTGGTGGAGACGGGGGTGCTCGAAGTGGAAGGTAGCGATCAACTGATGGGTGGGGGTGTAGCAATCTACACGCTTGGCACGCTTGGATATTTTCGAGCTGCAAAGGTGTTTATCAGCGAAAGGTCAGTGGTATCGTGGTGAAAAGAGCAAGTATGGCTTGGAGAGGGTACATTGAGAAGGGTATCGTGGTCCTGGATATGGCTGGGATGGATTACAAAGCTGGTGTATGCTACGTGTAGGGTCCGGTTAGCCGCTACAAGCGAAACGAACCGAAGTGGATGAGGTGGTCGTGGTCAATTGTTTGAAATTCACCTGGTTTCTCGTGTTTTTACGTCCACGTCAGTCACATCAATCCAGAGGTGGATCCAGGGTGGATGGTACAGTTCGCAGGTGTGCTATAGTGGGGAATCCAAGGGGCCGACTGTTTAGCTTGGGTTGGGCACATAGTTATGGGAAGTGAGCTGGAGTGTAAATTCTGACTCGTAGAGTTGGAACTGTTGGCTTCCATTTACCCGACTAAGTATCTAACCAAATATGGTAGCCATCTATCTAGGTGGTAGTTCCAGGAATGTGAACCTTGATAGGTTACACAAACTACATCGTGGATACTTTTACACCCTATAGAATTGAGTCTGACTATTGGAAGTCTCATCTGACTCCATAACCGTATTTCTCCACTATTGGGTCTCCTATCTCATTCCATAACCGTATTTCCTGACTATTAGGACTCCCATCTACTTCCATAAACGTATGTTGTACCCTTCGATCTGATATCCACCATGACGAAAACGACTAGAAAACCACCACGGTGTCTTGTGCCCCTTGGCTTCGACCCTGACGTCGGGTTGCAACAGAAACTATACCTAGCCTGGTGGGATTCCATGACGTGGAATGACTCAGACATTCACCCACCGAAGGGGTCAGAAAATGCCACTGTACAGCGCGTTTCTCTGGCTAAAAGACACCTAAAAGTGAAGTTGAATGCTTTCAGAAAGTCTTAGCTACAGGTAAAGCACCCAACCGCCTTTTTGTCCCCAACCATCTTTTTGTCCTATTTCGCGTACCCTTTAGTGTAGGCCTGTGACAACCACCAAGCATTCGTAACCGGAAACAATAGGCCAACAGGATGAAGGCCAACAGGACGAACGGATCCACAGGAGCTTGATTCTAACCACTCTCAATCGCCCAATCTCTACACCAAAGCCTGTTGATTGGCCTCCCTACACACCACCGCGTCTTAGAGTCAATGTTTACAATATTCCACCACCTAAACCTGTAAAAAAACCACCCACAGATTTAATCAACCACACCACGGAAACCACCACACACCCAACAACCTAACAAATACCCCTAACACCACATACCCTTACCACCCACGTACTCCTACCACCCACCTACCCCTACCCTCACTTCTCACCTCTTCCACCCTCTTTCACCCCACCTCTTTTCGCGCCGCACCCGCACCTCACCACGAGCACCAGCACTGCACCCACACCACATGGACAAGTTGGCCACGTTCCTGGGTAACAACCCGGCCAACCTCTTCCGGCTTGCACGGGAGCTCAACCAGTCCAAGTTCTTCGACAACTTCTTCACAGAAACCCAGCTCAAGCTCCTACAGTACATCCTCGCCCAGAACAACGAAGAGGTGTGGGCAAACTTCATCTCGGGCAACTGTGTGCTTGAGCTCGAGGGCACCGACGACGGTGCACACACCCTGGTGGAGCCCGGCACCACCATGATCACCGCCATGGCCATGCACGTGCGCTACCTTCTCTGGGAGAAGGCGGTGGACTACTACTACATGACGCAGGAGTTGGACGACGTGGCCGAGGTCAGCGACGAGTACGCGTTGATCAACGAGTTGGACGACGCGGAGCCCGGTGCTGCACCCGAGGCCGGTGCCAGCACCGAGGCCGCACCTCCAGCACCGAAACCCGCACGCGACGAAGAGGACGACTACGACGACGACGACGACGACGAGATGGAAGAGGCCCAGCCCGAGAAGCCGGTGGAGGAGAAGGCCCAGGCCCAGTTCAACGACGCGGGCCAGGTGGTGATTGCAGTGCCGCTGGCGCTACTAGCCCCCTCGGAGCAGGTGCACGAGCTGCACCCGGAGGTGGCGGACCTGGAAGCACCCGAGGGCACCCCGCAGCCCGGGGCCGACACCGACACCCCCCAGCCCGGGACCAGTGCTCAAGTGCCGAGTGATACCAACACCCCGCTAGAAGAACAGGAGAAGCTCCGCGAGTTCAACAAGGTGTACCACCTGTTTGAGCACGACAAGGACACCCTCATCAAGCGGCGCAAGCTCGAGCGGCAGGACCAGAAGCTCGAGGAGGCCAAGGAAAAGGACGAGCCCACCAAGGAGGGGACGGTGATCAACTTGGGAGCGGCCACGCTGCTGCTCCAGCACTTGTTGGGCACCATCCAGAGCCACCGCGACGACGTGCCGTTGCTGGACTACGAGCTCCGCACCCTTTTCATGGACGTGCGCAAGAACCGGGGCAAATGGGCCAACGACGAGCGCGTGGGCCAGGAGGAGCTCTACGAGGCATGCGAGAAGGTCATCCTCGAGCTCCGCGGGCTCACCGAGCACCTGACGCCGTTTTTGAACAAGGTTTCCAAGCGGGAGGCGCCCAACTACGCCCTCATCATCAAGAAGCCCATGGACTTGAACACGGTGATGAAGAAGCTCAAGCTGTTGCAGTACAACTCGAAGAGCGAGTTTGTGGACGACCTCATGTTGATCTGGAGCAACTGCTTGACCTACAACGCCGACCCGCGCCACTACTTGCGGGCACACGCCCTCGCCATGCAGAAGAAGACACAGAAGTTGGTGCCCACGATCCCCGATATCACCATTCGCAACCGTCTGGACATCGAGAAGGAAGAAGAGGCCGAGAACGAGCGCCAGGGCACCCCGGGCGCCGAGGGCGGCAAGTCGCAGACCAAGGGCCGCAAACGCACCCACGCCGACGAGGTGAAGATCGAGCCGGGCACGGACGACGGGGACATGGACACGCCGGGAGCCACCCCGAGCGGTACTGGAGCCAACACGCTGGCCACCACCCCGGTTCCCGAGGACCTGGGCGAGAACGGTGGGGACACGTCCCGGGAGAACTCGGAGTCTTCACATCGCCACACCGAGGGCAAGAGCACCAAGAGCGAGCCAGCACACCCGGGGCGGGTCCCGGCCGCCGGGATGGGCCCGGGAACCGCGCCAGCTCCGCTCGCGACGACGACACTGGCCCTGACGCCTGCGGCCACCGCTCCTGGGCTGGTGGTCCCGGGTTCGACTCCCGTGCCCAGCGGAAACCACAACGCGAGTTCGACCCCCGGGCCGGGCGGAATCACGCCGGCGCCCGAGCTGGACGACGAGGACGACCACGAGGCGCCCCCGGAGCTCCAGGACCAGGCCACCAACGAGGACTACTTCGACCCGCAGTCCCAGGCGTGGCGGACGCTCACCGCCAAGCTGCGGGCCCACTACTGTGCCCAGCGAGCGGCCCTTTTCGACGTCCACGGCCACTTGGAGCCCGACGCCGACGCCATCGTGCGCCAGCTGAGCGACACCAACAACTTCAACCACTACTTGGACAACAAAGCGGTGGTTTCGCGCGTCGACAACTTGTTGGAGAACGACGAGCCCTACCTCCTCGAGTACGACATCACGGGGGGCCTTCCGGGCCTCGCGCACGCGGGGGTGACGCTGGAGGACGAGGACCGGCTCGAGAACCGGCTCGCGGACCAGATCGTCGCCCTGGGCCGCACCGACGACCACCTGGGGTTCGTGCTCCCCACCGACCTGGGGCTCAACAAAATCTACTTCGACAACATCGGGCAGATCCAGGAGATCCGCAAGATCTGCTTCAAGATCTCGCTCATCCGCCAGATGCAGACCCAGCAGTTTGTGCACCACACCCAGATGAAGCAGCCCGAGATCGAGGCTCTCAAGGAGGTCGACATCGACCCCGGCTCCAAATTGCCCACCCGAGACCCCCACCACCCTCAGGTGCAGTTTGCGGTGCTCCGACGCAACGTCGCCAAGGTAGCGATGCAAACGGGGTTCGAGCTGACGCAGCCGTTTGCCATCAACACGCTCACCCAGGTGGCCGAGCGGTACATGAGCAACTTGATCCGGTCGATGAAGCTGCACTCGGAGCTGGTGAGCACCAACCAGCTCTCGCCGCGCGAGATCTTGCTTCTCCTGCTCTTGGAGAACGGGGTCAACAAGCCGGACGACTTGTACACCTATGTCCAGGAGCGGATCGTCAAGCAGCGGCAGAAGTTGATGAGTTTGCGCGAGAAGCTCACCAACTTCCTCAAGGAGTTGCTTCGTCCCGGGCTCGAGAACTTCAACGAGCGGCTGTTTGAGGACAACTCCGAGCAGTTTATGACGGGCGACTTTTCGCTGGACCTTGGCGACGATTTCTTTGGGTTCAAGGAGCTCGGGCTCGACAAGGAGTTCAAGATGTTGTCGCTGCTGATCCCGATCTACTTGCTCTCGTCCCGGCTCCACACCCAGTACAACCAGACGGGCTCTGGGGCCAAGCGCAACAAGTACGAGGACTTGACTGCCCACGACCCGGGCCCGATGGTGGCAGCGGACATCGCGGGGATGGTGGGGATTTTGCAGCCGTTCTACCAGAAGCTCTACGACAAACTGAAGGTGCACTGGGTGAAGCAGCAGAAGAAGAAGGGCGAGCTGCTGGAGCTCCCCGAGCCGCTGGCGTTTGTGATGATCGAGGACGACGAGTTGCCGCAGAAGCAGCGGAACGTGCGCCCGCGGTTGCCGCCCACCGGGAAGATTGGTGGGGTGAAAAAGAAGGCTGTGGCCACGGCGTTCTTTCTTCCGGACGAGGAGCCCAAGGAGGAGACTGCCGCGTAGGCCGTGCCAATTTATAGACTTAATAAACCAAATGGTGGATGGAGCAGGTTTGCACCATAATAAACAGAGAAAGCTTGGAAATGGAATGATGATTTGTGGATTGGCAAGAGACACGGGCTGGTGAAAAAGATCGTATTTGGTAGGAAAAGATCGATAAGTGGAATATCGTCTTACATTGTGCAGTATTTGCAGCCAATAGTTTGACAGGTGTCAAAGAAGGTGTCAAGGAGCCAGGATGCAGGGGTGCATTTCAGAGGCTTGCCAGTTTTATGGGCCACCGTGTTACCAGGTATGTTGAGCTGCTTTCCGAATGAGAGTATCCAAGCAGCGAAGGAGGTTAACAAGTAAAGCATTATACTATGGAAGTCATATATCACCTAGTGTCACAGTTTTTTCTGTAAGAGTATTATTTTTGTATTTTATGGTCTGACCAATGGTGGACCATCTGCCCAATGGTGGACCCTATGGTCATCAAGGCAATAAAGCTGCGAAAAGTTTTCCCCATCTACACCACCACTGCCTTCCCCGAGACGCACTTTTACACCCCATTGTATTCCACATCGTGCAAATCCCTACCATTGTTCACAGTGGAAACCCCAACTACGACTAAACACAAAATCAATTCTACGAAAAGCTGTATTGAAGAGCTAAAAGAGAACCAAGCACACCGAAACAGGAAGTACGACAATGGGCCCATTCCCCGATGAGTCATCGTCACATCGTCCCAGCCCCGCTAAATGTGAGTCACCATGCATAGATCAGGGGTATAAATAGAGGCCAATTCGTTCCAAAAATCAACACTGGCAGTTGTCTTTCGGGGGCTCACCCTCGTGGTAGTCTCTCGCCTCTACCAGTGTTCCCCTCGGGACCTGCAATGGCTCTGCTGTTTCCCCCAAGGGCGACCTCACTGCAACCCTTTACTTTTCCACAAGTCAAATGGTCGAAGATGAGAACGAACTGCAACCCTTACCTTACGTGATTGTACAAGGTGTTGGAAAGACAATTGGTCTCGACCTAAGTAGTTCCAACCCATCAAGTATCGGGAATTTCCCGGTACTGAAAATGTACTTAGTATTTCATGTTCTCTGAATACACAAAACAAAAAAAACAACGTAGAATAGCTGTCCTTCAGTGACGGTGCAATCCCAAAGGTCCCAGGGTTCGCATTTTCGTGAATCCTGTTTCTTCTATGTCTTTCACCCTTCAGGGCTATCCCTCCCCGGACTGGCATTTTATGTCCGGTCTAGTTACATTGACACCTGCGGTCAGAAAACCCCCGTGGGGAACAGACACGTAGCCTCGAAGTAGGTCCCCATGTAGCGAAACACACCCCAAAATCCCCCGTTTCTCTTGGGAATGCACCAAAAACGCCCCTTTTTCTTTGGTTTCGTAACTACCCTGCAACGAGATCGCAGGACCCTGTGACACTGTGACACTAATGATAAACTGAATATCGTGCAATATAGGACCAAGATACCTTAGAAGTCCCCGAATAAGAACTAAAATGCACTTCTGAAGGTGATTCTCAGCTGATACTACTACCAAAACCACGTTGAACGTACTACTCCCCACCCACCACGCTCCGATCCGTCTTTGGTGGACCTTCCTTCCTCTTTCCCAGGCCACTGCTTAATTACTCCGAAACAATGCCTTCCGTCCAATTCAAAATCTTTCCGCCCATTGCTAACGCTTTCACCTATTACAAACGCTTTCCACAATTCAAAAACTTCTGTTGGCTCCCACATCCTGGTTATGCACCCAACCAAATACGGTAGCCATCTAATCATGAGGTAGTTATATAAATGTAAACTCTACCGAATTTGCCAACCTACATTCCTGGACAATCTTCTACTATATAGAATAGAGTTTTCCGCCTACTGGCAACTCCATCTAATTCCATAATCCCATTTCGGGTCTTTACACTTTCCACCCATCACACCCCACTACCGTCCACGGGTCCACCCTACCCCGGATCGCCCGCATTCTCCACAAAATCAGCCTCACAACCCGATATCTCCCTTGCGGACGACCGACAATGGGCACTAAGGGCACTAATTACCCTGCGAAGCAGTCTCGGAAGCCCGATCCGAGACCATCACCACCACAAACACGAGGCCACAAAACGGTCCTTTTCGTCACGACAGCGGGTTCCAACCCGATTCAAGCAAACAATTACAATTCCAGATCGTTCCTTCTATAACTACCTTTCCCATAACACCACCAACATCTCATATACTCCACCCATATACACTCTACACACCAACCCCATGGCCCCACCTCCCCACATCACCTCCCACATCACCACCCCACACACCCTCTACTCCTCCCTCTCCTCCCTCTCCGCCTTGCTCCTCCTCAACCCTCCTCACGTGCGCACATCGCGATCTCCCGTGGTTGCGAGCCCCACCCTCCCGCGTCTTTTTGCACCCACGTTTCGGACCAGTTGCCGTAACCACTACACGCCCACAACACCCCTTTCCCGCCCAGTCGCCTGCTTCCCTGCTTCCCATGTAATATGAACGATGACCGAACGAACGACACCTCTGGCTTCTCCAAGCTAACGAAAGGCCAGCTCCAGCACACCGATCTCTTCGGGCGCACCGCGTTGCACTTGGCGGTGGCGGCCAACAGCCCCGGCGCGGTGCGGCTGCTCCTCAAGCTGAGCGACGGCAAGCGGTTGCTCCTCGCCACCGACCACGAAAACGGGTGGAACCCGTGCCACTACGCGGTGTTCCTCCACCGCCCCGCGTGCCTCGGGTTGCTCCAGGCCCACCGCGGGTACGACGAGGCCATGCGCACCAAGGACCGGTGCGGGTTCACCCCGGCGCAGTTGGTGCACAACGACCCGCAGGACTTTGTGTGGGTGCCGCGGCACATCACCCGCACCAACCGGGTGCACTTTGCCCCGCGGTTTGGCCCCGCCGACGGCAAGCGCCGCGCCTACGACGTGCCGTGGCACCCGGCGCGGGGGGGCTCGGTGCAGTGGCAGACGCCGGCGCTGGTGGTGGAGCCCGTGGAGGGCCTCGACGACGCGGTGCGTGCGGACGCCCTCAGCACCCACGCGTCCTCCTCCTCCCACGCATCCTCCTTCAGCGCTGCCTCCTCCCACTCCCCCCTCCTCCCTCCCCGCTACGCGCTCTTCCTCACCTCCAAGCGGTTTGCCCTCGCGCTCACCGCCGACCACCGGCTCTTCGACACCCTCGCCCGCCACGGGGGCGCGCGCCCCTGGCACCGGCGCCTCGCCCCCGAGCAGGTGGTGGACGCCGCCATCTCCAACAACCACGCCATCGCCCGCACCGCCGACGACCTCGTGTTCGGGTGGGGCCTCAACAGCTACAACCAGCTCGGGTTCACCACCGCTGCCAGCGACGAGCCCGCCAACTTCCGCGACATCTTCGAGCGCCACCCGCGCGGGGTCCCGCTCCGCGGGCGCACCGAGCCCCTCGCGGGGGTGGCGTGTCTGAAGACCCACCTGGTGGTGTGGCTGGCGCTGACGCTCTGGCTGTTTGGGTTGAACGCGGGGCAGATGGGGGTGGCGGCCCCCGACGCCGCCATCCTGGTGCGGGTGGGCGACCGCACCTACCTCGCGGAGGTGCAGCCGCACCCGGTGCCGGTGCTGGTGCGCGACGGCGTCAAGTGCGTCGCCACCTGCGAGACCGTCACCGTCGTCGTCACCGCCAAGAACGAGGTGTGGGCGTGGCACAACCACCAGCGCACCCGTCTTCCCAAGATCGCCAGCGCGGCGCTGTCGTTTGACCTCTTCAAGCCCGGGCGGCTCACCCAGCCCGTGGACATCGTCAAGGCGGTGGTGCGGCGCGAGGACTGGGCAGCGGTGCTCAGTGCCGGCGGCGACGTGTACACGTTCGACCCACGCGACCCCCGGGCCGAGTACACCGCGGCGTGGCGTGCCCACCACTGCCTGATGCGGGCCACCGACGTCGACGTCAGCGAGGACGGGGCCGTGGTGGTGTGCACGCGGGCCGGGCAGGTGTTGGTGCGTCCACGGGGCGCCCGCCAGTGGGGGGTGCGGCCCGGTGCGCACCAGGTGCAGCGGGTGTGCTGCGACGGGCGGTTCGAGCGGTTTGCGTTTGTGTGCCGGGAGGCGGACCCGTTGCCCGTGGAGTTGGCGGCCAACGGGTACGCCCGGGATGTGGCGATGCTCCTGCCGTTGGTGGCGACGGACCCGATGCGGAAGCAGTGGCAGTTGTTGGAGGGGGAGGGGGAGGAAGAGGTAGGTGGTGCTAACGGAGGCTACGATGGTGATGATTTGAATGGTGTGGATGGTGTGAATGGTGTGAATGGTGTGAATGGTGTGAATGGTCTGAATGGTAATGGTAATGGTGGAAATGGTGTTAATGCTACTACTGGTGTTCACTCTAATACTGGTGCGACTGGTAACAATACCACCACCACAGGTACTGGTACACCCAGCCACAACACCATTACCAACACCACCACTACCAACACCACTACTTCCACCACTTCCCCTACGTCTTCCCCCTCCCCCTTCCACTACGTCTCCCACCACACCCCCGGGACCCACCCGGACCTCCTCCGCGCGGACCACCTCCTCCGCCGGCCCCTCCGCCAGCCCCGCGCCCCGGTGCCGGACCCCGGGTGGGACTTGCCCACCGCCGACATCGCCCCGGTCCAGGCGATGCTCACGCGCCACCAGGCGCCCAAGGGGTGCGACCACACCCTCCAGGTGGGGCCGCTCGCCATCCCGCTCCACCGCCGCATCGCCTCCGCCAACTGCCGCAAGCTCGCGGCGATGCTTGCGCTCGGCCCCGACGAGGTGTTCACCGCGGGCGCCTGGCGCGCCTCCACCGCGGGCGCCGTCACCACGGTGCAGCTGCCCCACCACCCGGTGGCGGTGGCGGTGTGGGTGCACTACGTGTACACCCAGCACATGGTCGGGGTCGACGACGACCCCCAGGTGCGCCAGCAGGCGGAGCTGCTTGTGCGCCAGTTCCCCGTGACGGCGACGGCGCCGATGCCCCGCGACGGCACCGGGGACGTCGAGATCGTGCTCGACGGGCCCAGCCTCCGGGCGGACTCCACGGTGCTCCGGGCGCGCCTGGCGTACTTTGAGACCCGGTTTCTGCACCGGTGGGGCGGCGACGCCACCGTGGACTGGCGCGGGTTCTCGCCGTGGGCGGCGCGCCAGGTGGTGGCGCACTTGTACGGGGTGCCCCACCACGAGTTGTTGCGGTGGGAGCACGGGGGAGGAGAGGAGGGGGAAAGAGAGGAAGGTGAAGGAGGAGAAAAGGGAGGAGCCAGAAGAGGAGTGGGAGGAGAGAAGGGAGGAGCCAGAGGAGAGGGAAGAGGAGCGAGCGGAGAGAGAAACGCTCCAGCACACCAAGACCCCCCAGTGCACATCCCCTCCCCCTACGACTACATCAACGACGTGCTCGACGTGGTCGAGCTCGCGGACGAGCTCCTCCTCGACGGGCTCAAGCTGGCCGCCGAGGCCGCGCTCGCCCCCTTCATCGCCCACGACACCGTGGTGGCGCTCCTCGAGTACGCCGACGCCGGCAACGCCCCGAAGCTCTTTGTCAACTGTGCCTGGCACGTGTTCGTGCACATGGAGCGGGTGTTGTTCGACGGGCTGCTCCGGGGCGTGCCCGAGGCGACCCTCTTGCGGCTCGAGCCCCTCCTCCGCTGGTTCGCGGGGTGTGCCGACCCGCTGTTTGCGGGGACGGTGCCCTCTTCGCCCTTGGAGCGCCGCCCCGAGCTCCTCCGGTTGTGGGCCGACCACCCGGCCGAGTTCAACGAGGTGTACATCTCCGACGCCAAGGGGTGCTGTGCCTTCGAGCCCGTGGTCGACGGCCGCCGCCGCCGCTCGTCGCGGGGGTCGCGGGTGTCCCGCGCCGAGGTGGACAAGTTCCGGGCCCTGGTGCGCGAGCGCCGCGACGCCCGGGTGGAGCGCGGGGAGGGGCGTGCGGAGGGGCGTGCGGAGGTGCGCCTGGAGCTGGTGGTGCGCACCGACTCCGAGAACACCTCCGCCGCGAGCTCGCCGCCGCCCGAGCTCCGCAGGGACCCCGGGCGCAAGTCGGTGTCGCCCCAGCCCAGGAATGGGTCGGGTGGTGCCAGTGGTGGCGCCAGTGGTGTCGGTTCCGGTGTGGGTGCCAGTGTGGGGATGGGTACGAGTGCCAGTGTGGGTGCTGGTGTCATTGGCGGTGCCATTGGCAGCAGTGCCATGGGCACCAGTGCAAGCATTGGGTCGAGTATGGGCACCAGTGCGAGCATTGGGTACAGTGTGGGCACCAGTGCTCTGGGTGCCAGTGCTATGGGCACCAGCACCAGCACCGGCCCCAGCACCGGCCTTAACACCGGCCCCACCACCACCCCAAGGTACACCTGGGCTCAGAACCCGAAACCCGTCCTGCCCACCACCCCGTCGATGCCCACGCTCACGGTGGAAAAGAAACCGCGGGCCAAGATCGGGCCCATCGGCAAGCTCTCGCAAAAGCAGCGCAAGAAGCTCAACGAGACCGCCGCCACCGCCCCCGCTGCCTCGGGATCGGTCCCTGCAGACAAACCGCTGAACCCGTGGGGTGCCTCCACGCCGCCGGGCTCGCAACGCAAGGGGCTGGGCTCGCAACGCAAGCTACTGGCTGACTACACCCAGGCATTGCCGGTGCTTGGCAGCGACCGACGCCCGTCGGCGGAGGCTCCCAAGCTGCTCACGGCGGTCATGCTCGAGCAAACGCTCGCCAACGAGGCCAAACTGGCCAAGCCCACCAAGACCCTCGCGGAAATCCAGCAGGAAGAGGAGTTTGCCCGGTGGTGGGAGCAGGAGCTGAAACGGGTGCAAAAGGAAATGGCTCCCAAGCGGGCGGGTGCAAAGAAACGGGGTCCGAAACGGCGCAATGGCTCCAATCCGGGCCAGGTGTTGCACCAGCAGCCGCTCCCGTCGTAAACACATATTAAAGTTAATGGGATTGTCTTGTCTATAGTAACGAACGTTTTTTGACGAACGAATTTAGTGTTGGTAACGTGATTAGGGTGAGTAGGGTGATTAGGTGGCTGTAGTGGTGGTTTGGCACTGTTAGTTTAGAGCCCGGCTACTGTGGGTTAGCTACCTAATTGGGTCGTGGATGTGAAAGGCAGTAGCCAGGGTTCCTAACAAGTAATACACAGGGCACACAACCACACACCACAGGGCTCAAACCTCGTAAGGGTCTATCGGTCCATCGACTGAAATAGAACGCCCCTGACAGTCAGGTGACGGGGCCAGGGCACTCAGGCGGCCACCGCTTGCTATTTTTAGCCTTAGTACGAGGTGCCACGACGTGCCACGACATTATTGGTTGGTGAGTGTCGTAGCAGAAGGGGTGCCCAGCCTTCTCCAGAATTAGCCACCACAAAGCGAAAGTTGTGACGGCTAGTGGCCACTGCATGAGCCACAAGCACCACGCACTGTGGTGGCTATTTATAGCAATGATATCACGGTACACCTTGCCTGATAGCACAACGCTGACTGTGGAGCCCACGCCCGCCGTGGATATTGTTTAGGATATTGCTAAGGATACTGTTTAGATTATTGCGTAGGATATTGTTTACTGTCCTCCAATTACACTCTATTGATCCGTGCTCTATTGTTAAAATTTCACGTCAAGCCCGCCCGCCCCTGGCTAGCGTACGATGCATCGGGCCCGCTCCAGTCACCACCCAGCAACCAGCCCGGCCACCATCAGGCACGGCTCAGGCACTTAACACACAGCAAACACGCACCAGCCAGCACCGTGCACGACCGCCTCACCTCAACTTTTCTTTAAACTTTTTTTCAGTTCTTTTCGGAGTGGGTTCCGAACACGAGCAACAATTGCCGGCAGCAATAACCAATCTACGCCGTTAGCAACCTGCCGCCAGCAATCAATGCACACTGTAACAACGGTTAACGCTCGCAATTAACCTGCATCAGTAGTCTACGTCATCGGGGAACCACCCATATTCGTCCAAGTTGATCCGGTCGTTGGCCACGGCCACCCCCTCCTCGCGGAGTCTCAGAGCCTGTTCCACCGCGCCATTGCTATCGGTGCGGGGCAGGATCTTGCCTCCCGCGCCCACCACCCGCTGCCAGGGCAACCCCGAGCTGTAGGCCAAGGGCTCATCAAATAGCTGTCCCAATTGGTCAATGACGTATCTCAGGTGTTTGAGTGCCAGGCCCACCATGCGGGCGTTTTGTGGCCGGTTGAGCAAGTATGCGACGTGGCCGTAGGTGGTGACGTGCCCCGCGGGGATCTGCATCACCACCAGGTACACCCCGTCAAAGAACGCCTTGTTGTCGTCGGTTACCTTCATTGCTTCCTCGTAGGCTTCTCCTTCGGTGCGCCCTGGTGCCCCGCACTCAAATACGGTGCGCGCCGGGGCCAATTTCATCTGCTGACGTCACATTCCCCTTTTTGGCGCCGCACAGGATGCATGACGCACCTCCCCGCTAGGGAACAAAACAAAACATTCGACTACAGAAACGTTGACGTGCTCACGCCACTCGGTTGCAAAATCTGATACATCATTTATTAATTTTTGCCCTGGGGCTTATTCGTAATTAGGGGTTGACTTACAACATCAACAAGGCACCGGCAAAGGCAGCGGCAGCACCGACAACCTGCTTGTTGGCTGCGTTCTCGATGGGAGCCACGGTGGGGGCACCCTGGTCGTCACCGTCACCCTGGCCGTCACCCTGCTGAGAAGCAGAGGGGACAACGTTGGTGGTGGGGCCCAAGGCGTCGGTGGACGAGGTCACGTCCTCACCGTCCTGACCCTCACCGGGGACGGAGTGGGTGGTGGGACCCAAGGCGTCAGTGGTGGAGGTCACGTCCTCACCCTCACCGGGGACAGCGTTGGTGGTAGGACCCAAAGCGTCGGTGGTGGAGGTCTTGGCGGCGTCGTCACCGTCACCGCCCTCCTGGGCACCAGTCTCGGCACCGGCGTCCTGGCCGGGGACGGCAATGAAGTTGGAGTCACCACCCTGGGCAGCGTCAGAGCCGTCAGAGCCGTCGGCAGAGTCGGAACCGTCACCAGAGTCGGAACCGTCACCACCAGCGGCAGCGGCGTCCTGGCCGGGAACGGGGATGAAGTCAGAAGAACCACCGTTGGAGCCAGAGTCGGCGGGGGCGGCGGCGGCCTGACCGGGGACGGGGATGAAGTCGTCAGCAGCGACGGCAACGGCAGCGAGAGCGAGCAAAGTAGTGTACTTCATAGTTAGCGATAGACTGTCCTTCGAGGGCACCGGGACTACTTATATTTATAGCCTAGAGTTGCTCACCCACCTGGAACGGGCACCTCCAGGGCTTCTATACATTATTTTCTATGCCGTTGAATACGCGACGGCCAGGTGCAGGACACACAGTTGCCATTCAGGGAAACCGAGGGGTCACCAGGGATTGCTTGCCGTGGTTTCAGGCACAAACAGGGTGAAACTTGCTCATCAGGTGAGACGAAGGGGGAAGGGGGCAACCACCAACGCCACACCTGCACGAAAAAGTTGCAAAACCGCCCGCCTGGGGGCCCCTCGCGACAGGCGTGAGTCGCGATTGTTTATGTGGCGTGCATGTGGTCCAGCACGATTGGACGGCTGGCTCGCAAAAACGGGGCGGTCGCATGAGGTTCGTAACCGGTTTTGTGGAATTCGAGCCACGGTGACCCCGCGGTGCGTCTATTGTTGGCCATTCACGCGGCACGCCGGTGGCCGCCGGCAATGGGCTCGCGTTTCACGAGCGAATGGTTGAGCAACAAGTACGCGCGGTGGTACGCGCGGTAGCAGTCGATCAAGAGACAGTAGTTTTGTTCGATAGCCACAATGTTGGGAGCCCCGTCGCCTTCCTCATTGGGCTCGTCCGTGTTAGGAGCGTGTGCGTCAGGAGCCTCCGCATTAGCAGCCTCCGCATTAGGAGTCTCGACATTATCCTGGTTGGGAGCGCCGTCCGAGTTATCATCAGGGACAAGCGGGCGGACGGTGACGACTCCCTCGACGCGGCTGAAGTCAAGCCCCTGCGGAAGCTCGTACGCGGGCTCGTACAACGCGTTGTACTCGTCAATAAGCATCTCCACCAACTCGGCAAAGTTTTTGGTTTTCACAAGAAGAGACTCGAACTCGCGATCTTGCCACGCAGCCCGCTCAGCATTGATCCGGTGCTGCATAGGAGGGGCCAAGGTCAAGAAGTACACCAACACGTCCTTGGCGACCCGCCCGAGCGCTCGCTGGGTGCGGATCCACCAGTTGTCCTGGCTCCCAAGAATGTACTCCCAGTCGTAGGGCCGCTCGACCCCGATCCGCACGGTTTCGGTGAAAATAGCCAACACAGCCTCGCGAGTCAGGGTCAGCGTCCACCGGAACCCGTTGGCTACGCGCTGCACGGCCCTCTCGTACCCCGGACGCACCTCCTCGGGGGCCCGGGGCGGTAGGAGCCGCTCCAAGTAGCCAGCCACGGTGTTTCCAGCCACAAAAAGGGCGAACGACCCCGTGATGGCGACCGCCCACGCCATGATGTACGCCCACACCGGCGTGAACACGTGAAGATTGAAGATCTGGGCAAAGACAAGGAATTTAAGCGCAGACAACACCACCCACGAGATCACAGGGCTGAACATGCGGTAGGCAGCCCGGGTCATTTCCCACCACGTCTGGCGCGGTGCCTGAGGAGGAGGCACCTCCGGCTCGTACATGAGCACCTTCACCCGCTGGAGAAGCGAGCGGCCCGAGGCGTCCTTGAACTCCTGGTAGACACGAGAAGCCCCCAGCGGCGAGAGAATCATGTAGGGCTCGTGCTGCGGGTTGTTGTCGACGATAATCACCTGGCTCTCGTTAAGCGTAACCTCTTTCACGGCTCCGTCCACCTCGAGCCGGAGGTGATATGAGGTGCACGAGAGGTGGTGCTGGTCCACGTACAGCACCTCGGTGCCGTCACTCACCTGTTCAAACGCGTGTCCAGTGAGCTCGATCTGGCGACCGTCAATGAGCACCCGCATCGGTTCCATGGTCACCATGTCGTTCGCAGGCTCAGGCTGGGCCGGTGGCATAAACTGGAACCGCTGGGACAGCGTCAAGTCGCGGAGGAACTCATTGCTGAGGATGCCCGGTGCAGGTCGCACCAGTACATGCCACAGCACTATCAGGTCCTCGGGAGCCACCACCAGCGCTAGCAGCGTCAGGTCGGCTAGGTCTAAAACCTCGCGTATCAACAACAGGTCATACCCCGTGCGGGCCACCAGGTTGGCGTCTATAGCCTCAATGAGTCTTCGTTTCACCTCGCCCAATGTCAGGTGCCGCGGCACCTCGACGATGAGGTTCAGTGCCGCGGGCACCTCCGACACCGTGTGCACCCGCACCCGCTCGCAATGACGGGGAACAACCCGCACTTCAACAGGCTCCACGGGGGCCGCATCGACCTCGATCACGTCCAGCAATAAGATATAGTCGCTGGTGATTTCGCCACGCTGGTAAAAGAGCTGCTCCAGCGATTGGATCCCCGCCACGTGCTTGAGATGCGACACGGTAGAATCGAGCGGAACCTCCACCACCTGGACGGAGGTGCCACGCACCATGTGCACCCGGCACGGAGGCACCTCTGCCAGCACCTCCGACCCGTCTGAGTCAATCAAAAGGGCAAATTGGCGGTTGTAGGCCAGACCAGCAGCCACGTAGTCGCCCACCCGCTCGGCATCGCTCACGCCATGGCGTCCGTGCTCAATGATGAGGCTGTTAGCGTCTAGTCGGTGGCGCCCACTGATGGCGGCCTTGACCTGGGCCCAAGTGTGCGAGCGAAATACCCGGAGCAGCAACTCGCGCCCACAGGGAGCTCCGCGATCACTGGGGTCAACCACCCGAAAGATTAGGAGGATCAGTTTCTCCATGGGGTGGTGGTTGGCACGCTCTATCGTATGTGCGCGTCTGGCCACCTAAACGGTAGGGAAGGGTCACGTGAGGGGTGGTGAAAGAAAGGGTAGGGAGAGAGCTTGATGGAATGGGGGTGTGTTAGTCTGGTAATCGCCCAAGCGTGAGCCTCGTGCTCTTGCCCGTGTGTGGAGTTCAGTGGTTGCAGCCTGTGGGTTGACTTTGTGATTGACAGCCGTCGTACAACCACGGAGTTATCAGGGACGGGATCATTTCGGTTTATGGGTCAATTGCGCCAGCGAAATAGGATGATTCTACGTACATAGTCTTTCATAACAACAATTAAAGATAAACACAATTAACTAAGCGATCATGGCCAAGAGGAACCCGAGAAGTGCCATCGCGCGTGCAGTGGCACCAGGCTCAGCAGCACTGTCGCCCAGAACAACCGAAGGAGCACCTGGAGGCGTGTCTCCAACACCGGGCTGCTCTGTAGCTGGTGTTAGACCAGTTCCGGTACCGGTCTTCGTGACCGGAGCTACCGTCGTCACCACCAATCCGTTGTCATCCGTGAAAACCACCGTAGGCTGGCCCGGTTGGTCAAGTTCAGGAGCTTCCCCACCATCCCCAGGGAGTGCAGGTTGTTCAGCTTCTGGGGTACCATCCCCCTCTTCAGGAGACACTAGCTGACCAGCTCCAGGGGCCTCACCGCCTTCTCCAGGCTGGTCAGCTCCAGGAGTCCCATCGCCTTCTCCAGGCGGAACAGGCTGGCCTACTCCAGGTGCCTCACCAGTGTCACCCTGTAGAGCTTGGGTGTGCGTGGTCAATTGACCGTCGGGGCCCGGTGCAACATCAATCACGTCGACCTGGGTAGTGGGCTGGCCGTCAGCACCTGTTGTTGTTCTTGTGGTGGTGACAATTTGACCAACGTCGTTGTCGATGACATCGGTCACAGTAGTGACTACGCCGTCGTCGTTGGTGGTTGTTCGGGTGGTTGTGATCTGAGGTGGTGGAGGTCCATCGCCAGCCGTGGGCTGAGCAGTGTCATCTCCGTCACCACCCGGCAAAGCTCCACCGTCCGTCGTGGGCTCGGGATCAATCACTGAAGTGGAGGTGATCCACTGGCCGTCCTCGTCCGTGGTGACTATAACGACCCCTGAGTCCGTTTCCACACCACCGTCTGTCCCGGTGGTTGTCCAGGTGGTGGTAAAGGTAGTACCCTCGCCAGGAACATCGGGGAACACTGAGGTGGTGGTGACCAACTGGCCTTCGTCGTCAGTGGTGACAATGACCACACCCGAGTCGGTCACGGTAGCTCCGTCTTCGTCGGTTGTGGTCCAAGTTGTGGTGATCTCCGTGCACTCGGGACAGTCAGGGTCGGTTGGGCCGGGGAACACCGACGTTGTGGTGGTCAACTGGCCATCGCCATCCGTGGTAATGATCACAATTCCAGATTCAGTTACCGTTGCACCGTCGTCGTCTGTAGTCGTCCAAGTAGTCGTGATTTCCGTACACTCGGGACACTGAGGGTCTGTTGGCTGGGGGAACAACGACGTGGTGGTGGTCAAAGCACCGGCCTCGTCTGTGGTGACAATGACCACACCTGACTCTGTAACCGTTGCACCGTCCTCGTCTGTAGTCGTCCAAGTCGTGGTGATCTCCGTGCACTCGGGACAGTCAGGGTCTGTTGGCCGTGGGAATAGCGAGGTGGTTGTAGTTAATATACCGTCCTCGTCTGTGGTGACTATGACCACACCTGAATCGGTCACGGTTGCACCGTCCTCGTCCGTAGTCGTCCAAGTAGTCGTAATCTCCGTACACTCGGGACACTCAGGGTCCGTTGGCTGCGGGAACAACGACGTGGTGGTGGTCAACTGGCCTTCGTCGTCCATGGTAACAATTATAACCCCCGACTCTGTAATCGTTGCACCGTCCTCGTCCGTAGTCGTCCAAGTAGTCGTGATTTCTGTGCACTCGGGACAATCCTCCGTTGGTCGGGGAAACAACGATGTGGTGGTGGTCAACGCTCCGTCTTCGTCGGTCGTGACGACTATGACACCCGAGTCAGTAACCTGGGACCCATCGTCGTCCGTGGTCTCCCAAGTGGACGTGAACTCGGTGCACTCTGGGCAATCCTCGGGTGGTCGAGGGAACAAAGAAGTGGTTGTCGTCAACGCTCCTTCGTCGTCGGTTGTGACTATAATGACACCAGAGTCCGTGGCCGTGGTGCCATCCTCGTCGGTGGTAGCCCATGTCGAAGTGAACTCAGTACACTCTTCACACGTCGGCCGAGGGAACAAGGAAGTGGTTGTCGTCAACGCTCCTTCGTCATCGGTTGTGACTATAATGACACCAGAGTCCGTGGCCGTGGAGCCATCCTCGTCTGTGGTTGCCCAGGTGGACGTGAACTCAGTACACTCTTCACACGTTGGTCTAGGGAACAACGAGGTGGTTGTTGTCAAAACCCCTTCATCGTCAGTGGTGACCACAATCACCCCGGAGTCTGTAGCAGTGACACCGTCTTCTTCGGTTGTCCACGTAGATGTGAACTCAGTACACTCTTCGCACACTACCTCAACAGGAGCCACAGGAAACTCATCTAAAGAAGCGCATTGGCCACACCCTGGGTAAGTTGCCGCCTCAGAGGGAACTGGACCACTGTAACGAATGGCGGAAGAGACGTATTGTCCTTTCCATTCCCCAAATTCAAATGAAAAGAGTGTTTCGTCATAACCAAAACCGATATCAATATTCTGCCATATCGTCTGCCCACGCAATCGAAGGAACGGAGGACTATATACCAATTCAGCCAAAGATTGAGTGATCGAAAGAAACATACCCTCGCCAAAGCCACGTACTACGATATAGTCCTGAAACTCGTCTTCATCCCAGGTGTATTGAGCTTCAAGGAAGCCTGTAGATCCGGGTGCAAATTGCACGATAACATCAGAATAAGTTGACACTTCTTCAGGAATATCGTAGTAGTGGAGATTCAAGTAGGTATCCCCCAATATGTGCCAACACCCAGACCCCAAAAACTGTTGCACTTTCTGGAAAAAGACATTTTCGAAACACATGTCACCGTTATTCGTGATTGGATCGGCTTCTCCGATGGCGACCGTTGTTTGAAGTTCATCTCCTTGGTAGCCTGAATAGAACTGTACCACCCCGTTATTAGTAAACCCGGTTGAAGAAATTTCAATCAGACCAGGGGCGCTTGTGTCCTCACTTGAGAAATACATTTGCAGATAGTTGATAATTGATGAAGAAGTAATAGTCATGGTGGTGTCTGGAAGCGTTGATCGGAAGGAAATGAGCCCATTGTTCTGTAACAACTCTGGTCCCACCTCGATATTGAACCCAGTGCCTTCGTTTGCTGACGCAACGTGGAGCTCACCATCATTCCCAACATTGATACCGGTGATTTGGTTGCTGGTTGACTCAATCACTGATAGAAAGACAGAATTTTGTACCACAATGGATTCGCCATTGATGTCACCTTCGATAACAGTGTCCTCGGTGACTTCCAAGGCCAAGATAAACGCGATTTGCAGCCACAACAAAAACACAAGTGGATACATGATTGTTGCTAGGAAACTCCTGACGACGCTATTTATACTAACTGGAACGTCAGCTGACAGCTAATTTTAGCCAAGGGCCGTGCGGTTCAGAATACACCGCAAAAGTGGCGGTCTTTCCAGAAAATCAAATGTAGGCGCTTGTAGATCCGGCGAAACATCCGAGATCATTGGGTCTACCATCGAAGTAGGTTTGTTTTGGCCAACGAGACCCCTTCATTTCATATGGTGCATGCTTCGAACCTCAAGGGTCAGTAATATCGTTCAGGGGTTTGCAAATCAAGGGTCAAAGTTCGAAAGAGTACTCCTCAAACGCTAGTTCTGGCGTTGAAAAAGAAATAGTGGCTCCAATGATTCGACGTTACGGGGGCCATAAGTGAAGGCCAAGCTTTGAAGAAAAACACGCGTGTGGGGCAGACGTCTCGAAACTGATAACCAGAGAACATGAAACAATGGGATCGAACGTTTCCAAGTTTGACACATCTGCAGGGCAAGATCAAGGAGACAGTGCAAGTACCTCACGTAGCCAACTAGGATTGACGAATTCTCAACTGCCATCCCCTAGAGATTCACTAGTATCATGACAGGAGCTTGTTAAGAATGGCTAGATTGACGGTTTTAGCAACCCGGTTGTATCAGGTGGTGTCCATTCGAATTCTTCTCAGCCTCCACCTGGAATATGCACAAGTACGAAGAACAGATGAAACGAGCATGAGGGTCCCGGCTGCGGACCGACTAAGGAGCGGGGGTGTGAATCATCAGTTAGTAAGGGCCGCCTTGATTTGTTCTGGAATCGGGGTGAATCTGGCTACCCACCAGGGTCTTGTTTTTCATGGTTTTCGCGAATGCTCGAGGCCATCAGGGGAGAGCTGAAACAATCCCGGATCTGTGAGGGTGGACGGCTCAGATAATGGCTTGCCTCTAGTAATTGCAAGTGGTCTTCGTGACTATTCGCTGAACCGTGACCAAAACGGGCCCTAACTTTGAAATTGTGTTTTTGAAAATCAGGGATCAGTTGTCGATAGTGTAGAAAAGTTAGAATCTGTTGCCCCGGATTTTAAAGGAGAGTAAAGGTCTTGGGTAACCATCCGACCGCCACTACGACCACTACCACCATAATCACCACAACTACAACTACCCCATCCACCCCCACTAAACCCTACACCACTACACCCCTTCTACTCCACCCCACTACCCCCTTCTACTCCACTACCCCTCTACTCCACCCACACCACTGTTCTAAGCCTCACCTTTTCATTCATCAATTCCTATTTACAGTATGTACAAGTTACTTTTTGATCGCGTGGTACCGCTTGCCTCTCACGGCAAACATCACCGCGTTCAGGTTGAACGTCTCGGTAGGGTTAGTGTCAACCAAGTCCAACTTGGTGCAGGCAAACAAGTTGTCGGTGGGCTCCATCAACATGTCCATCTCCTCGTGCAACGGGTGGCGCTGCAACCACGCCAACTCGCGCTCGGCGTCCTCGCGGTGGTACCCGGTGATAAACACCGCACACTTCAGCTCCATCAACCCCTTGAGCAGCTTGTCCCAGTGGACCAGGTCCGCGGTTTGGAACCCGGGGTGGAACGCAAAGAACACATCCAAGTAGGGGTCAAACGGGAACATGTCGCCCATGTCGTACAACTCGTGGAAGTACCGGGTGTGGTAGTGCATGGTGATCTGCTCGTCCACCCGCTCCACCAACGCGCGCCCGTGGGGCACGTTGGTGGGCCCAAACAGCCGCAGCTCGCGGTCAAAGTACGCCTCGGGCCCCACAAGGTGGATCTCAAACTTGGCCTCGGGGAACAAGTACCCCATCTGCTTCCACACGTAGCCGGGGAGCATCGCCTCCATCTTGGCACCGAGGATGAAAATACGCACCGGCCGCTCCTTGAACTGCGCCGCGTCCAGGTGCTTGGTGTAGGGGGGATACAACAGGTAGCGCAACGCCGCCAACGACTTCAACCCCTCCAAGGTGATGGGCCCGTCGGGAGCCCCCGCGTAGGGAGTGAACTTGTGCAACAACGCACTGATGGTGAGCGGGTACGTCAACACCTTCAGCGCCGCCGCCAAGTTGTACTCGGTGTTCATGGGAGGAAAGTCCCGCGTGTAAAAGAACGAGTCCCAGTTGCTCAAGTTGGTGGTGTAGTCACGGGCCTGCTCCTTGGGGAACTTGAGCTCGTCAAACGTGCGCCCCAGGCGGATGTCGTGCTCGTAGAGGTTGACCTTCTTCAACTTGTCGTAGGTCTTGTTGGCGTGGTACGCGGTGTCGGCGTGCCACGCCTCCTCCAGGTGGTGGGTGGGGATCCCCAGCACCGGGCACACGTAGTCGACGTTCTTTTTGGTGACGGGACAGAGGGCCTTGGCCCGGATATACGCGGCCCGGGTGCGGATGTCCTCGTACGGCAGCTCGTCCCACTTGTAGAGCGGACGCTCCTTCTCCGCCGCAAGCGGTTTGTCGAGCGCCAACATCTTCCAAAGGAACAGCATGTGGCGGGCCTGTGCCCGCTGTGTTCTCTGAAGCATAGTGGTGTCGATGATCACTGCGAAATTTCAAACGCCAGCAATGCGAGCGTGGGGTCCGGTGGGTGTGGGGAAAACGGGGAATTGGCGACGCGCGACGGGCAGTGGGGGCGCGGGGAGGGGGTGAGAGGTGGGTGTCGGGGTTTTTTTGGCGGGGGGAGTGGTGGGTGGCGAGAGCGGAAGAGCGTCGAGTGGGGAAAGGG
>JAKTTW010000112.1:0-29672 GCA_030560525.1 Diutina catenulata
TCACTGTCTTACTACCGGTTACCCGAATCGGACTCCTCCAGACAGCCACATCCATTTCAGCCTTGCCCCTCTCAGGTGGGGGAGCCCCTCGACTCATAACCGAGGCCCGCTCGCGCTAAGCGTACCCGGCCCACACGCATAACCACGGGAAGGCCCCAAAGGAGCTCCTTCTACACTCTTCTCCTACCCACTCGCGACCCTTCTCTCTACCGCTCTCCCTTCCCGTTCCCGGTTTCGCCCGCCCACCTTCCTCGCTTTCCGATCGGCTCACCGGCAAATGGCCCGAATGGGACCAGTGCACCAACGCCAGCCAAGAACCGGAAAACCACCAAAAAAAACCAGCCTCTCCCACTATATACCCCTTCTACAATCCCCTCAACCCACCACCACCACCCTAAACCCGCCGTCGCCGCCCCTCACCCCTCTCTTCCGATCACATGTTACCCCACAATTTTTTCGCGCTCCACGGGTATCCATTGTATAAACCATATTAAGCCCAGACCATGCACTCTCGTGCCATTTCGTGTGTTGTCCGGTCTGTGTGCCCCATGTCTGTCCGCACGCTCTCGCTGGTCGCCGTCGGCACCAAGTACACCGCTGACTACAAAAACTATGCCGTGGCCTCCAACAAGGTCATCTCGTGGATGCACGATGTGCCCCTTGACTTGAACCCCACCACCCGCGAAGCCAACATGGTGGTGGAGGTGCCGCGCTGGTCGAACGGCAAGTTCGAGATCGACATCAAGACCCCCGCACTGCCCATTGTACAGGACGTCAAGAAGGGGAAGATGAGGTTCGTGGGCAACGTGTTCCCCCACAAGGGGTACATCCACAACTACGGGGCGTTCCCGCAGACCTGGGAGGACCCGGACCACAAGGACGCCAAAACCGGGTTGTTTGGCGACAATGACCCGCTCGACGTGTGCGAGATCGGGCTGAAGATCCACCCGACGGGGCTGGTGGTGCGGGTGAAGATCCTCGGAGCCATTGCTCTTATTGACGACGGCGAGTTGGACTGGAAGGTGATGGTGGTGGCCACCGACGACCCGCTCGCGGCCACGTTGAACGACGTGAACGACATCCGGGCCCAGTGCCCGGGGCTCTTGGAGGCCACCAGACGGTGGTTCCGCGACTACAAGTTGCCCGACGGCAAGCCCGAGAACGCGTTTGCGTTCAACGGCGACTTTTTGGACGCCCGCGAGCTGGTGGAGGTGGTCCAGGGGTGCCAGGAGCACTGGAAGCAGTTGATCTCGCTGAAGGGCAAGGAGGGGTGGCCCAGCGTGGCCAACGCGACCCTCGAGGGCACGCCTGGGCACACCACGTTTGACTCCGAGCAGCTCTTGGCGGCCGAGCGCAAGCCCGACGGCCCGTTGCCGCGGTCGGTGGAGGGGATGTACTATAGATTGTAGTGATGCATTATACATAGCAGATGGTAGGGTGTGGACTAGAAGGGGTGGGAACTAAGGGGTGTGGACTAGAAGGGGTTGTGACTAGAAAGAATGGTGACTAGAAGGGGTAGAGACTACGAATTAGGGCTCAATTGAGATGGACTAACGCGATGAGCTGCCAATTTTGGGTAGTTTGCAACACTGGGTAGAGAATCTGTCATTTAAGAGCTTGAGTGAATGAAGGTTAGAGTTGAAGGTTGTGGGAACCAGTTTCACTTTGAGGTGTTCTGTACAAGTTAAAGAGCATGTCTGGGTATGCCTACGGAATGAGGTTCGTCTGGGGTATTATTGCGAGTCTAGGGCTATCCACCATTCTATAGTCGGAAACTTGATACCGAGCAATTGATACCAAGCAACATGATAACAAGGAAGCAAGGGGTGTAATAAGTTCAAGATTTCTACAATAAATCCAAGCTTACTACTTTAGCCCCATTTTGAGCGTGTGTGGTGTCGGTGGTATATAACGCTGGTAGACTATTATGGGCTAACATTGGCAAAAGTTTCTATCCATAGATGGTTCCGAAATTGGGTCACAGGTGTCTCTATAGAACGGTCCACTTTACACATGGTATGGTACACGTAGCTACTCTCGGGCAAAGCACTTCTTCAACTCATTTCCACATCTACATCTTGAATTCGCTTTAGGGCTAAATCTTTCGCATAATTTTGTAAAATCCGGGGAAAAGAATACAAATGGCAGGGCTGAAAGTCCAACCTAATTGTTCAATAAAACACGATTGGCTCAATTAACACACAACAAGCATTCCCGTAACGACCCATTAACAGTTCCTAACCAGATCGCTACTCAATCCCTTCTCTACGATCACTGTTGTGGTTATCTAAAAAGCCCAACAAATCTTAAACCTCACGCTCTAATTGAGCCAGCTCCACTCACGTCTCGTACCTCAACGGCCCAATGGCTCAATGGCCATCCAACCGTGACACGTCCGCGACACCCTCGCGACACCCTCTAGACACCCCGTGACAACCTTCTATTTCGCCTATCGGTTATCGCGGTAATTACGTCACAACATAGCCGAGACTAGCACGACTAGCGACTCACTACCAAGTAAATTCCATTCACATATCCAACCCACCACCCTCTCAACCCAATCCCAATCCCTTCTTTCCCCCGTTCCGTCGCTCGCCTACACCTAATTCGCAACGTACCCCAGATCTCCCCGATGGCTTTTTTCTTGGGCAGCTCCGGAGATCGGGCCAACCCAGTAGCAATTGTCGGGGCGATAAAACGTGTAAAAACAACTCCAGAGCGTCATTGTCACAGCTAAACCTCTTCTCAACCCATCCAGCCCCCGTTTCTACATCGTTTTCCCCAGCTTCACCCCTGTATCCCGAGATCACCGTGCCTCAATCTGATTCGCGGGGAACCGCCCGAGTCAATTGCAGCTGGCAACGGGCGACGACCACACTGCTACGCAAACCACGCTCTCTACACCAGAACCGCAAACCGTACAACACCCCTCCTACGCTCTCCCACCACCTCCGCTCCCCTCTACGCTTCCCGGCAACCACCGGCTGGCCCGTGCGCGCGTATCTCGCGCCCCACGCGTCTTGCCGCCACGAAACAACCACAAGAAAACCCCACACGCTACACAACCCCCTCGGCACCGTCTCCAACCCACCTCGCCACCCAACTTTACCCCCCAAACCGCCCCGTCACCGGACCCCCCATACTCCACCCGTCTCCTTTTTTTCTCCGACGCCGCTTTTGCGACTCGGATCACGTGCCCGCCAGCCAATAACATCGCTCCGTTTCTGTGGCCGAACAAGTGCGCAGGTTACTTAAAACGATTGAATCCGGAAGATTTTTTTTTCACAATCACCACCAATAAAACATGTTGTCGGTTCGTACTTTGACTGCCGCTAGATCTATTGCGAGATCTGTTAGCGTAAGTAACGAGCCTCCTGCTGGTGCCCCAGCCAGCTACGTGTGGAATCACCGGAATTGAACCCCTGGAACGGGTGGTTGCTCGAAAGTTGAAAAGTGGCGGTGGACAGGCCCACGGGGCCCACCCACTGGTAGCCACTACCCCGCCAATGCCTTGAGCACCACTCAATTTGCAATCCCGCCCCCGTTTGGTCCAGCAAGCCCCCCTGCTTCGATGAAAAATTTGAAAAATTGCGGACATCCGGGTCCAGCAAGGGTTTCACGCGAGCCCACCGCTTGCAAACCACCCATATGCCTCCCCTGATTCCACCACCACGCTCCACAGCACACACTAACATTCTAGGCTCAACCTGTTGCCAGAAGATTTGCTTCTGCCAAGGCCACCGCTACCGAGGTGTCGTCCATTCTCGAGCAGAGAATCAAGGGCGTTTCCGAGGAGGCCAACTTGAACGAGACCGGTCGCGTCTTGTCTGTTGGGTAAGTTTCACGAACCACGGGTGACGAAGAGGTGAAAAAGTCGACGGTCAAAAAATCAAAAATTTGACCACAGCCTTTTGCACCCAAAACCCATTCTCCACAACACATTACTAACAATGCAGTGACGGTATTGCCCGTATCCACGGTTTGAACAACGTAAGTTTCCCCCGAGATTTTGACATTTTGGGCTTTGCACGACCTTTTTTTCGCCCACTGCCATTGGCTGCTGCAAGAGTGCGCAACTTCCCATTGCGGCAAGGTGGCACCACCCGCTGCAGGGTCCAACCGTTGGCTGCAACGGCAGCAAAAACCCCAATTTGTCACAAAAAAGCGTACCAGCGCGATTACTAACATTTGTAGATTCAGGCTGAGGAGCTCGTGGAGTTCTCTTCCGGTGTCAAGGGTATGGCCCTTAACTTGGACGCCGACTCCGTCGGTGTTGTGTTGTTCGGTTCCGACCGTTTGGTCAAGGAGGGTGAGACCGTCAAGAGATCCGGTGAGGTTGTCTCCGTCCCCGTCGGCCCCGAGATGTTGGGCCGTGTCGTTGACGGTCTTGGTAACCCCATTGACGGTAAGGGTCCCATCAACTGCAAGGAGCTGACCCGTGCCCAGGTCAAGGCCCCCGGTATCTTGCCCCGTCAGTCCGTGTTCGAGCCCATGCAGACCGGTTTGAAGGCCGTCGACGCCTTGGTGCCCGTTGGCCGTGGTCAGCGTGAGTTGATTATTGGTGACCGTCAGACTGGTAAGACCACCGTTGCCATCGACACCATCCTTAACCAGAAGAGATGGAACGACGGCTCCGACGAGTCCAAGAAGTTGTACTGTGTCTACGTTGCCGTTGGCCAGAAGAGATCCACCGTTGCCCAGTTGGTGCAGCTCTTGGAGAAGAAGGACGCTCTTAAGTACTCCGTCATTGTCGCTGCCACCGCCTCCGAGGCCGCCCCTCTTCAGTACATTGCTCCCTTCACTGGTTGCGCCATCGGTGAGTGGTTCAGAGACAACGGTCGCCACGCCATGATCTGTTACGATGACTTGTCCAAGCAGGCCGTTGCCTACCGTCAGTTGTCTTTGCTTTTGAGACGTCCCCCCGGGCGTGAGGCTTACCCCGGTGACGTTTTCTACTTGCACTCGCGTCTTTTGGAGCGTTCCGCCAAGATGTCCCCCGACTTTGGCTCCGGTTCGTTGACCGCCTTGCCCGTCATTGAGACCCAGGGTGGTGACGTGTCTGCCTACATTCCCACCAACGTTATTTCCATTACCGACGGTCAGATCTTCTTGGAGGCTGAGTTGTTCTACAAGGGTATCCGTCCCGCCATTAACGTCGGTTTGTCGGTGTCCCGTGTCGGTTCCGCTGCCCAGGTCAAGGCCATGAAGCAGGTTGCCGGTTCGCTTAAGTTGTTCTTGGCTCAGTACAGAGAAGTCGCTGCCTTCGCCCAGTTCGGTTCCGACTTGGACGCTTCCACCAAGCAGACCTTGGCTCGTGGTGAGAGATTGACCCAGTTGTTGAAGCAGAAGCAGGGTGCCCCCATCGCTGCTGAGGACCAGGTCCCTGTCATTTTCGCTGGTGTCAACGGTTTCTTGGACTCGATTGCCGTCAACCGTGTCGGTGAGTTCGAGCAGGCTTTCTTGGCTGACCTTTCGCTGAACCACCCCGAGGTGCAGAAGGAGATCCGCGACACCGGCTCGTTGTCCAAGGAGAACTTGGAGACCTTGAAGAAGGCCTGCGAGGAATTCGTCAAGAACTTTTAATCTAGAGTCGCATCACTCCTATTTATCGAGTTAAATATATGTATTGAGATAACAAAGTAGAAAGCGTGGGGCTGGTGGCTTGATTGTGCCTGAAGGTTGTGACCGTACTGGCATTGTGGCATGGGAGTGTAACTTATGGTTTAGTTTGTTATTATGCTCGCTGATGGTTTAGTTCGCTGCCATGTTCGCTGATGGTTTGGTTCGCTGCCTTGTTCGCTGACGGTTCGTTGCCACGTTCGCTGACGGTTATAGTTGCCACTTTCATTACTAAGATCAACACTACTGTAATAGTTGGGAGTTAGTAGGAGATAATCGGTGGACTCTGTGCCGAGTTCCGAACAATGCTTGAAAGTCGGTTGCACTATACAATTGGCCTATCCCTGGGACTGCCGCGTGAACGAATGGCACCCGGAGGCGTTGGGAGCCAACGGTGAACTTATTGTGGTAAGACGGAGCAGTTCGTAGTATCTTGACAACAGGCGATAAGGACGAGACTATCACACAAATCCGACCTACGCACCTTTGAACGCAAACCCCACACTGTTCAGCGGAACCGACACTTCGATTGCTTCTAAAAATACACAAAGTGTCATTGAGTTATAAATCAAGGAGCCTCTCGTATCAGTATCGTACTTGTTTCGGTAAACGAAACACACCAAAAGCATCCCCAGGCCATTATACCCACCCTAAACCAAAAAGAACCGTGCTGGACATATTCCCATGGTCTACGTAAAGCATTCCACCATCCCCGCGCGACACGTTCCACTACACGGCACCAGCATTTGCTCCGATTGTTCTAGGTCCGGCTTTGTAACTCCAACCGGCTTTGTGCTCCACGCGGCCCAGAGGGTCCTGACTCTGAATAAAGGACATAAATAGCTGCTAATGCCTCGTTATCTACAATGAAATTCCCTGTTCTCCTCTCTTTAGCAGCTGCTGTTGTTGCCCTCCCCTCGAAGGCCCCGAAGGTCTTGTCGTTGGACGTCACATACAAAAACGAGCCCCAATTGACATGGTTTTCTGCCAGTTCTGATCTCGATATGGTTCCCAGTGGCACCTATACCGTTGATCTCCAGTTTGGCTCCCAGAAGGACCCCGTCACCGCCCAGTTGGATACCGGGTCGGCCGATTTGTGGGTGGACCGCCCTCTCCACGATGTCTCGAAGTCGAAAGATGCTAAGAAGACCACCGGGGAGCTCAACATCGAGTATGTTGGCGGCAATAAAATTCACGGTCCCTGGGTGCTTGACACTGTCTACCTCGGCAACACCAAAGTGACCGACGTCCAATTTGCTGTCGTCGACGCCAGCATCTTCCCCAACCACAAGGCCCTCATGGGTGTGGGCAGAAAACCCATCGAAGCGACCCAGGAGAAATACGACAACTTCCCCTACGTACTCAAGAAGGACGGGATTATCAACCGAGTGGCGTACTCGTTGTATCTCAACAAGAGACAGTCCGAAAAGGGCAACATTCTTTTTGGCGGCATTGACCATGCCAAGGTTGATGGCGAGTTGGTCAAGTTCAACTCACCCCAGACCCGTAACGCTCAACCGTGGGTGCCTACCAAGGCGTTCAAGATCAATGGAGTGTCTCACGACGCCAAGTCTGACTACTTGTTAGATTCTGGATCCATCCTCTGCAACATGGACCCAGACATTGTTGACGAGATTGCCAAGTTGTATGCTGGTGCAGAGAGTCTCGGGAATAGCTACATTGTCGACTGTGACCAGGATCCCTCCAAGTCGTTTGAGGTGGTGTTTGACGGGCTTACGATCAAAATCCCCATCACCCAGTTCATCTGGGACAATTTCGGTAGCTGCCGGTTGGGTGCTACAAAGAAGAAAGAAAACGACTTGGAGGTATTGGGGGCTACTTTCCTTCAAAATGTGTATGCAGTGTTTGACTGGGAAGAGAACGCAATCTCGTTGGCACCTGCCAAGTACACCGACGAGACGGACATCAAGGAAATTGAGGCTGTGGGTAAGTAGTAGCAGGAAGTCAAGGAAATAAATGACAATACAGTGTACCTTTAACGCTCTCCAGTAAACATGGAGTACAAATTCTACACCCGTGGGACCGTTGATGTTGTCCCTGGCTAGTGTTTCCTTAGGATCGACTGTTCGTGTTGGTACACCAAGCTGAGTGTCGCAAACACAATAATTTGAAGGGACCACTAACGCCCCAGATCAGAGCCGGCGAGCCGCTCGAAAAGCAATTACAAGCCCTTCACCAAGCCACTCGTATTCTCTGTTCGGCAGCAGGTACGGCTCGGGCACATTGCCGCTTCCGGTTTCTGCTTCATGCAGCGAAGACAATTAGTAAGCAGAATTACTCGCCTCAAACCTACCAATACAAGAAAACAAGCCCACTGAGGGGTTAACAGAAACCAGAAAATCATATCCGCTGCACTTTAGGTCTTTTTTTGCCCTCCTTTGGCCCCCCACTGAGGGGGTTTGATTCTGTGGCAAGTGACCTGCGTAAATGAGACATTGCTTTTAAAGCACTAACTGCAACCACCAGTGACAGGTTTCCGGCCGTTCACGGGAAGTATTTGTAATCAGCACTCATCCTGGCTCCCAACAGGCCCAACATACCCCAGCATCCGTCAGCAATTCTCTCCTCTGCGCTAATTCTTCTCGTTTCCGTCTCCGCGTTGCTCGATCTCATCAGCCTCACTCTCGGTTTGTGTCGTACCACCCCTAAACACGGCCGGAAAACGCGGAAAGGGTTTTAAACACAGACTAACAACACCTGGTATTACCACCACCCCTCCGAACCACGCCATCACCATCCACCACCCGCTTTTACCGTCGTTTCTCTTGCTTATTAATTGACACCGTTTGCGCAGGGCTCGCAACCCGAACAGGCAACCTTCGCCAGTTATAAATACCACCACCGATTCCTCAATACACCATCGACCACCGAACATGTCATCAAACACCAAGATTGAGCCCGCTCCGGGCCTTGATTTCTTCTACCCGTTGCCCCCGAACCCCACCGGTAAGGCCGTGGCACCGGAAGGGAAGCCACTCCCCAAGGCGTTCCAGCCGATCACTGTGAAGAAGCTCACGTACGAGAACCGCTTGGGCGTGTCTCCCATGTGCCAGTACTCTGCTGGCGACAACTACGAGATGACCCCCTACCACCTCATCCACCATGGTGCCTTCGTCACCCGGGGGGCCTTCCCCATTGTCGAGGCCACCTCGGTTTCGCCCGAGGGAGGTTTGCTGCCCCAGGACTTGGGTCTTTGGAACGACCAGCAGGCGGAAAAAATGAAACCTGTGGTTGCATTTGCCCATGCCAACCGCCAGGTGATCGGGATCCAGTTGGCCCACGGGGGGCGCAAGGCCAGTGGCCAGCCTCCCTACGTCCACTTGGAGCAGAAGGCGGACGAGCTGGTTGGAGGGTGGCCGCTGAAGATCGTGGCTCCCCTGGCCCGCGAGTTCAGACCCTACGGTAACTACCCCAGACCTAACGAGCTCTCCAAGGACGATATCAAGCGGATCATCGGCGAGTGGCGCCTGGCTGCCCACCGGGCGGTGTACATTTGCGGGTACGACTTCATTGAGATCCACGGGGCCCACGGGTACTTGATCAACGAGTTCCTCTCGAGCACTCTGAACAAGCGTACCGATGAGTACGGTGGCAGCTTTGAGAACCGGACCCGGTTCCTTTTGGAGGTGATTGACGCCGTCAAGGAGGGGATGGGTGCCAAGTTTGGCGAGATGCCCCTCTGGTTGCGTATTTCTGCTTCCGAGAACTCTCCCGAGGAGGATGCGTGGACCATCGAGGACTCGAAGAAGTTGGCGTTCATCGTCGCCGAGCGCGGGGTAGACGTGCTTGACGTGTCTTCCGGTGGCAACTCGCTGGTCCAGAAGGCTCGCAGCGATATCAAACACGAGTACCCCATGCATGTGCCCTTGGCCAAGGCCATCAAGGAGGCCGTGGGCGACAAGCTCTTGGTGGCCACTGTGGGTGGGTTGCACGACCCCATTCTGACCAACGAGTTCCTCGAGAAGGGGTGGTTTGACTTTGCTCTCAACGGGCGTGCGTTCCAGACCAACCCGGGGTTGGTGATCACCTACGCTGATGCCCTTGGGGTGGATATCGAGCTTGCTCGCGAGTACCAGTGGGGTAAGTACACCAACAAGCAGCAGATCATCGACTTGATCGCCCGGAGCGAGGCTGAGGCGAAGAAGCACGCGAAGTAATAGATTTATAGACAACGTGACGATGCTTGAGTGAATGTAGTTGCAGAGTGTAGTTGCAACCAGAAGCGAACCGAGGGTATTGAGGAGTCTGTTGCTGGGGGAATTGGCTTGGAATTGCTGAAGGATTTCACTGGCTGATTGAGCCGTTAGAAAGCTTGGAATTATAGCACGACGATTGTAGAAGAGTTAAACGTATCGCTGTGTAGCCAGCGTAGCACCTGCTATTGGCTCTTCTGCTTTCAGCTAAATGCAACCGTTAGACGCACTGGAAATATACTCACCTACACCACTACCTCGAGCTAACGGGCCGCCAGTTTGTGTCCCAGAGACACGGGTGGTGGCTCAAGTTAGCTACAGGCGTGAACAACACCAGTTGTTGTCCAGATTGGGTTCCCACTGACCAATTGATTCTGATCCGACCCACCTCACTGGGGTCCACCAGACCACAGGGCGCTACGCTGGTAGCCCCCTGAAAACACTTGAAAGTGGGCCATTGCTGCTTATCCAGACCGCCAAAGGAGTTTTAGGTTGATTTCCCGGGTTTTCTCCGTCGGCGGCTGGAGCTAGTCCTCGTCCTTCGGGTCGTGGTAGTGCATATAAGCGGTTTTCTTTGTGGTTGCCCAGTGTGTAATGCTGGGTGAGTAAACAAAGCGGGAAATGGCTCAACAAACACCAAGAAACACTGTGATGCTGCTAGGAGGCTGAAAAAAATTTCGGGAAAACAGGGCTCTGGTAAACCGCTGTTTGTATGGGTAAAGTCACGTGACTTGTATCACATGATACTAACAAATTTGAAAAACCAGACAGTGGTTAGGTCATGGTGAAGTTGGCCAACGAGTTGATATAGCGTTGCTACCACCCTGTATCTACGTAGACCGCGTTGAGCTTTTAGCGCACGAGGTCTAGATCACCTGAAATCACCCCTACGTCTCAAACCGTGTAGTCCGACATGGAAGAAGCCATTGGACCAGTCACCTCACCATCCCACAGCCTATCTTAGCCTTCTTCCATATCCTCCCCCATATCTATCTCTCTCTTCGACGCTCTCTCTCCTTCTCCTTTCCTTCTCACCAATCCCCGGGTAATCAATCCTCGAGAACACCCTAACCAACACACCAACCACCCACCACCAGAGCCACTAAAAGACCACCACTACACCCCGCCCCATTACTCGCCTACACCACTACTCACCCACCCCATCCTCTCCGTATCCCCGTACCCCGTACCCACCTACACCACCCACCCACCACCCTTACACCCGTGCCGCAGAAAAAAAAGTGAAAAATTACCACCACCTCAACCATGTTTAAACAGGCCGTGGGCTCGGTACGACACAATCTGAGCTCGCCCTTCTTGAGCGATTTGCTCAAGCGGGTGGACGCCGTCACCCTGCGGGCGCTGAAAGCACCCAAGGCCCCCGCTGCCCCCGCCAAAAAGGCAGCCAAGCCCAAGAAGCCCACCGCTGCCGCGGCCAAGCCGGCTCCTGAGCCCCAGGTGGCCAAGGTGACGATTGCTGACCACCCGTTGAACACCAAGAACACCTTTGGCCAGTTCCAGGACCGCCAGGAGCGTGGCCAGCGTGCCCCCAGAACCCAGCGGACCAATGCTCCCAGAGGGCCCAGAGGCGACCGTCCGCCTCGTCGGGACCAGAAGCGGACCTCCAAGGGTCCCGCCCGCAAGGTGGAGTCCTCCAAGAGCACCGGTTCCGGTGCCCCGCTCAAGGAGCTCCACGCAGAGCCCCTCGTGCCCCGGTTGGGAGGGAACACGTTTTTGTACGGGAAGCCCGTCTCGTTGGCGATTCTGCCGAGCTCGAGAGTGGCTGCGGTCACCAAGGACGCCCTTGTGGCCTCCAAATACCCCTACAAGTTGCCCAAGCTGGTGATTGCCCAGCTTCCCGAGGCGCACCCGAACCAGTTCATTTTGCAGCAGCTGAGCTTCTCGGTGCTGGTGAACCCCGAGCAGTTCAAGGAGCGGTACGCCGCGGTGGTCAAGGGCGAGCCCGTGGTGGTGGCGGACGGCAAGTTCGCTGGCAACGCTGCGGCCCAGTTTGCCAAGCACCAGGTGTCCCAGAACGGCGACTTGTCGTTGCAGCAACGCCAGCAGGTGTTTGACGTGGTCACCGGGGGGAAGTCGTTGCAGGAGGTGTTCAAGGAGGCGGCTTGGACGAAATAGTGTACATAGGAGCCAGCTTGATCGGCTCGATAAATGAAATAGCATTTGAGGAGGGGCCCATGGTGGATGATATGAAGAGAGAGAGTGGAGAAGAGTGGAGAGAAAGGAGAAGGTTGGAGAGAATGGAGAAGAATGGAGAGAATGGAGAGAATGGAGATGGATGGAATGGATGGAGAGAATGGAGAAGGATGGAGAGAATCAGAGAATGGAGAGAGAATAGAGAGACAAAGGAGAGAAATGGAGAGAAAGGAGAGAATGGAGAGAGAACGAAGAGAATAGGATAGCCTCGAAGCTGTGGTATTCATAGACGAGACCGTGTTTGTTCTCGTCTTTTCGTCTTTTCGTCTTTGCCTTTTCGTCTAGGTGGTGGTTCCTTCTTGGCACCATTACTCCATTAGTCCACGACAATGCTGTGACCTGGAGAATGTGGGAAAGACCAAAACGGGACTGTTTGTGGAATGTGTGGATGACAACACAACCCCTCGTTTCCACGGTCACGGTGCCTGGAAAGCTTGGCGTAACCTCAATGTGTCACCCGTAGGCAAAATGACGTTTAACGTTGAGCAAATAAGGTTAAACCTTAGTTAAGCCCCCGGATGATATCTCTACCCCTGGTCTGTAGTAACGTCCACTATCAAGTGGCAACGCCATTGACCCTGAAACCGGCGACAATGTCTAGCCAGATACGAGATGTCACGTTATGTTTGATTACTAACGCTTACATTATGCTTGGCTCGGATTTATGATTCGAGGCCGAGAGATTAACTCCACGCAGGAAATCGAGATCTTATCTGGGCTAACCACACCAGGAGCACGCCCAGACGACACCCGGTGGTTGCATTTCTGCACCCACTCCGGTAGATCTTTGGCAATTGTTGCCCAGGGGGCTCCCCAGGAGGCTGCGAGACAGAAAATAAAGGGGAAGTAAGGCCTGTATACGTCATAGTTTGTGGTCCTCAATTACAATTCACGCTGATCAGCCGTGAGGCACTGTAACCTCAGATGGGTACCTACCGCTCGTCAACGTACAATTACACTACCAGCCTGCCCCATACAACCCACGGACGCCTTGATCCCCCACCAGGCTCCCGGTGGCACATTGGTTCGTCCACTACTGACGCCATTCTCATATACGAATATTCTGGGGAAACCTCCAGCCCCCGTTGGGACTATAGCCTGACTATTCCGACAATTCCTGTCTACTGACACCCTTCGGAGGCGGGCCGCTGCTGACTCGCCTCTGCCCCCCGCTTTAATGCACAATGGGTCTGCCGTTGCTGACAAACCCGAAATTTCAGGTGCCCAATTGGTACCTGCGGGCGAAGTCCCGATGGAACATGGATCAACCCACCCGTGCCCCGTAAAAGCAGCACTGGTGCGAGAACTACGCCCAGAGAACACGGCGGACGCGCTGGCTACTCCGTGACCGCCGTCCCAGGGATTTGCGCCGCCTATGCACGGCCGCCTATTCAGCCCTATCAATTTCACGCTTCGCTGTAGTGCTCGCAACCAGGCCGGTAGACACCACTACCACCGTGTCCAGTTGCCCCCAAAACACCACCACGTTCGACCCGATGATTGACAGGCACCCGGTTTCCGCCGGCGCCAGCAGCCTCGCGCCCCCACCCGGCTTTTACCACATTTGCCAACCACCTGATTGATGACCGCATCGGCTGATTTTTGCGTGCATTAGGCACCGACGTTCGCAGCACAAAACGAGTATTTACGGGCGGTCAGAGCATCGATGAGCCGGATGAGGCGGGACTGCGGGTAAACACCGACGATAGACTTCTAAATCGGGCCCTATTATGCATGGGCCCACCCAAGACGCACGGTTCACAAGCCCACGGGGACAGTGGTGAAGGTGGCAGACATATGCACCATCGTTAGTCGCTCAAGATCAGGCAGGACGCATGCGGACGCCAACGCTCGCAACCGAACGGTATATGAGGGTTGGAAATGCCGGGGGTTTTATTCGCTATAGAGAAAATGACCACCTATTCTGTTGTTGAATTGACCGATGCCCAGAAGGACATCATCCGGGGCACCGTGCCCACCCTCAAGGCTGCTGGCGAGGAGCTCACCAAGAACTTCTACAAAAAAATGTTGCACGACTACCCCCAGGTGGTCCCCTTCTTCAACCAGACCGACCAGAAGACGTTGCGTCAACCGAAAATCTTGGCGTTTGCCTTGCTCAAGTACGCGGAGAACATCGACGACTTGACCCCGTTGACGAGCTTTGTCAAGCAGATCGTTGCGAAGCACGTCGGGTTGCAGGTGCGGGCGGAGGACTACGAGTGCGTGGGCAACTCGTTGATTGCGACGATGAAGGAGATGTTGGGCGAGGTGGCCACCGACGAGTTCATTGGTGCATGGGCTGCGGCCTACGGCAACCTCGCGGCGTTGTTGATTGGGTTGGAGGCTGACGAGTACAAGAAGAACATGTGGCAGGGGTTCAAGGAGTTCAAGGTGTCCAAGATGGTGGACGAGTGCTCCAACGTCAAGTCGGTGTACTTGACCCCCGTGGACGGCCAGTTGCAGCGGGCCAAGCCGGGCCAGTACATCTGTATCCGGTGGAAGTTCCCCGGGGACGACGTGGAGAAGTCGCGTGAGTACACGGTGTCGGAGATCTCGGACGACTACTACCGAATTTCAGTCAAGAAGTTGGAAGGGGGCTTGATTTCAGGTTACGTGCACGAGCAGTTGAAGGAGGGGGACATATTGACGGTGGCTCCCCCCGAGGGGCAGTTTTTGTACAAGGAGTCGGACAAGCCGGCCAAGTTCATCGTGGGTGGCATTGGTATCACTCCCACCTTGGCTATTTTGGCCGACGTGTTGCCCAAGGGGGTCAAGGCCCACTTGTTGTACGCCAACCACACCGCGGACCGTCCGTTTGTGGAGAAATTGCAGGCTTGGGCCAAGGAACACGACTTGACGGTGTCGGAGTACATCACTGGTGGTGCTACTACTCTCGACAACGCCTTGGGTGAGGTGACGTACGCACGTCCTGTGGCCAAGGAGGTGATTGCTCCTGGTTCCGAGTACTACTTGTTGGGCCCCCGTCCCATGATGAAGGACTACTTGGACGAGTTCACCGCGCAGGAGATCACTCCTATTTATGAGTACTACGGTCCCGGGGCTGTCTAGCTACACCAGGATATAGCCCTCTTGTACATAGTATGAATTACGATGTTTTGACCTATTATGGAACCTGACCACCCTAGTTCGGTAACTCCGTTTCAACCCCTGGCGGAGAAATAAGTCCTTGAAATGTGGGGCGAGAGTTTGACGTGACGTTCCAGGGTGACGCTGTTTTAGATATGCATCGTGTTGCCCTGACGTACAGGTCTAGCTGGTTAAAAATATGCTAACGGCTGATCCTTGGTGATGAACACGCCATGGGAGATCAGCGAGTAGTGCTGGTGAAACGATCGTGGCCAGCGTATTTTGTACAATCTCAGAAGAATTAGACATTCGGGCGTTTCAGGGTTACCCATAAACAATTCTTTGAGGTGGCTTCAAGTTAGAAGAAACTAAAACGCCACAGGATCCCTATACTACGCTTAACCTGTTTGATTTGACGTACGTACTATTGGATAATGGGGTACTTGAATTTTAGATACACCTTCGATCGGGTTGAGTGCAGGATAATATCGGGTCTCGGCCCACGCCTTCTTAGACACAATTTCAAGGGCAGTAGTACGTGTCAATTACTTTTCGAAACCACCGTACAAACGTTCGCTCATTTGAAAACCGATATGACCGGCCCCCTCGGCCATTTTGCAATAGCTCCAGTGTCCTGATAAAGACTAAGCCAAAAGCCTAGTTGGTGAGCACACCAGAAGCATATAAAACACGACTATTCGGTAGTGATACCCGTTTCATTGGTTATTTCAGTCTTTTCCACTAGAAGTAAGTGCAATTTACCGATAATAGGATGCCCTTCTTGCTTCTACCCACAATTATGTCACGTGATCTGGTGGCCTAACTAGTTAAGACAGATGGGGCCACAAGATTTCCACGCCATGGGGGCTTGGTACAGATTTCATCTGGACCAAAAGGTGCGGTCATGACTATAAAATATCATATAGCAACGACACCCCAATCGAGGCCAACTTATCCGGCCCCCTCCGCCGTTTTTGCAACCTAAACGTCAAACTGGCTTCTGGAGGCTCCCAAAAACACGAATTTTAAGGGCACCTCAAAATGGAACCGCCGATTCTGCCACACTGGGGGATCACAATGTCATACTCATTCTGGTCCCTAGGGGCCTGAACAATTTTTTATCTGGAGTTAACCGCGTCCCCCCATACATTTGCCAAGATTACGTAAGAATCGGGTAGCGCCGCACCTCTCCGATTCAAACGAGACCTATACCTAAAAAATCGTACGAAAAAGCCCATCTCAACACTGGCCCCTTATCTGGCCAACTTTACTCGCCATCATGTTATTCTTCCTTAAAGTTGCCCCCTCTAACATCAAAAAAGCTCGAAAACGGCCCTTTCAGATTTGGGGAAATTTAAGGCCCTTGTAGAGCATGGGACTTTCGCGAAAAAATAACCCTGTCGCATTTCCCATACAAAAAAAAGGCTAAGTCTCTGAACTGAAATCAGGCGGAAAAAAAATGGACCAAAATGTAAAATAGACAAAGAAGGGCATGTTTCGAGTCTCCTTGTCGAGGGGATCACAATGAGCACGTTCATTCCATCATCAGAGGTCTGTAATTTGAGCTATGAACCTCGACTTTACTCAATTTGCGTTTTCGGGAAGGTTGAAACTTGATTGGCACACGACGATTGGGAAGTTTTGGTTGGCACACGAAAACTCACTCAAAACACTGTGTATCAGCCCCGAAACCACCCTATTAGTTTGGTTGAACGTTTCCCAACATTAATCACCCATCAATGTTAGCGTATCTATTCAATTGACCGAGATATCCATGCTATTGTATCCTAAAACCGGCCCCCTCTAACCCCACTATGACAAATTTCAAAATTCGCGTAAGACTTTACGAACATTACGTAAGTCGCTTTACGAGCTTTCTTGATAGTGTGACTCTGATCACGTGACTTATTGAAACCGGCCCCCTCTAACAAACATCCACCCCCACTATACGACGAGCTATACGACGACCATGCAACATTTGCCCAAGACTTTACGAGCATTACATAACACGTTATGTTAGCCGCTTTACGAGCTGACCTAATACAGTAGTGCGGCTTAACACACGTGATGAAAACCACGTGACTTTACTATCGATACCGTAGACAGCGTTGATTATGGCGAACCTGTATATATCCTAAATATTACTATAAGCCCCCAGTACGGCTTCAGGGTAGCCCGCTCATGCAGGCTACCCCGAAGGCGCACCCAGTGCTTAACTATACAATTATAGAAACCCGGATTGGATACCAATGGCACCACCAACAGGGGAAAAAACGGTACCAATAGCACCCGATCCAACGAATCGAATCAGATACCACTGACACCACCAACAGGGGGAAAAGGAGCCATTGGCATCCAACCCTAACAACAGCAGCAACAACAACAACAACACCAACAACAACAACACCAACAACAACACCAACACCAACACACCAACACCAACACCAACACCAACACACCAACACCACCAACACCAATGAAAAGGGGGTGGCACCACTAGTATTTCTGATCTCGTCTCTCATATGGCAAAGGAAGCGAAGCCCAGAGGCTTGCAACTCCCCGCGCCGACCACGGGATGGTTCTGTGGCGATACCGCCCATCCTGACGCTAGATTGCACCTCCCACCTCCCGGCCCGTCGGCCATCGAGTAGAAGCGTGCAACTGCACATGTCAGGACTGTTCGAGGACCCGTAGCTGGTAGGTGGCCAACCTACCAGTAACAAACCCTGTCACCAGACCAACAGACGCTGAGCCAACCATCCCTGCGCAAGCGCTAAGGGAGGATGACCCAGCCGAGAGACTCCATCAGAAGTACCAGCAGCACCGAGGCTGTGATGAGCAAGTATCACCACGCTAACGACAAGCTTTGATTTGCCTCCTTGAGGGGATTTTTTTCCCCTATCTTCTTTGATTTTCTTTTTGCTTGTCGCTGCCTTCCGTAGTAACGGGAAAGGAGCCGGGCTTGCAGGGTGCAAGCGAGACTCCGAAGCCAACGATTCCTGGGGGCCACAGCCCGAGCAGTCCCCCTAGCGAAGTGCTAGCGGCCCTGCCCACGACCCAGGCTCGATGGCTGGCCTCTATCCAATCACGCAGTGCCCACTTCCAGCGTGGACAGCAGATCCGGGTTATCTGAGGTGCATTGGTGGCACCCGCGCTTGCTACCAGGGACGGCTCGACCTGGTTCGGATTGGATGAGGTATAGAGAAGAAAAAACTGGTTGGAGGGGGTACCAGCGTATTTATGGTATGTGGGAATTGTTGTGCAGGCTGGCAGAGTCTTTGTGGTTGGCAGAGTAGGCGTCACTTGGAGGGAAAGAGCAGCTGTGGAAGGTCATGGAAGGGCCCAAATGGCCTTTAGTGTGTAGAGCGGCCTTCCTGGCAGTGGTTGGGGCCTATATTATTGGTATGAGGTGGCATGGAAAGAGTGCAAGTAGATGCTAGAGGGAACGAGATGCTAAAGGGAACGAGATGCTAGAGGGACCGAAAGCCATCGGTGTTACAGATTACCAGTGCAAAGGCCACACAGTATAGTCCTATGGTGTTCTCTCTTTGTTTCAAGGTGATTGAGTATGACTTCCCAAAGCGGTAATATGCACCAATTTTGCACCAGACGATATCGATTCGGTTTGCAACCAACACAGTTTTCGATGAGGGAAAGAAATGAAAGGGACTGAAGGAGGGTCAAAAGTTTCTTTCAACTGTGGTAACGACGGAAGTTGCTATTGTAGATCTCACAAGGTGGACCTCAGGTGTTGCTCTCAACCAAAACCTCCTTGGGAAAGGATCGAATCAGCCTGATCGATAGGGTCGTTGATCGGTTCTGCTGCAGTCTAAGCAAGTTTTGCGGACCCAATGAGCTCTCGTCGGCTAAGTGATTGACCGATTGAGAGCCAACGATAGCATAAGAGGCACTTTTTGACCACCACACACAACACCATCACGAGGCCAACCTGTCCCTAGGATCAACCCAGTTGAGACACCTGGTTCAATGTTCTCATTCACTTCCATCAAGCTTTGTTACGAGATATTACTTCCATCAAGCTTTACTGAAACATCGTCATACCCCTCCACAACGTTGCTACCTGGCCAAAGCCACTCGTCTCGAGCAAGGCAACACGTCGACGCGTCGTGTGCGCGTTGCCAAGCGAGGCTGTGCCCGCTGTTACCCGATCCCGGCTTTGCTAAACAATGGGTTTGTAACCCGTTGCTCGTGGCAAATCAACGGCCTATACGACTAAACGACGAGATCAACCGACTGGGGAACGAGGCGTGGGCTCACAATATACGAGGGACCCTGATGGGCCCTGGGCTCGCAATCTGTGCCAAGCCCGGCCAGGGTTCGTAGTATGATTGCTCCGGCGGCTTCGCCGTGTGGACTCCGGCGGGGAGGGGAAGCGGTGAGGGGGAATGGAACCGACAAAGGGCATCACCGAGCCAGCTGGCGCGCTCGGAACATTCCTCCGACGCGCGGTAACGTGCTTCTGTGGAGTTGCCAACACTCGCCCGACGGGTGACCACGGCCCAACAATGGCCAACAGCCCACCGGACCCATAGGCGTTATTTTGCAGCCCGACACAGGTTTGCAGCCACTGTCGCCCCTATTGTGTCCACACTAACCGTTAGGGTAATGGAACCCAAACCTTAATTGTCGTTGCATTGACACTCGGGGAAATGAAACGGTGGGGCAGATGGTGGGGTACCACAACAAGCGTGACTAACCAGAGGAGGGTCAGATGGGTTAGAGACGAGTAAACAATATGGCTCTTACAAACATTATGGTTCTTACAACAACATGGTTCTTACAACAATATGGTTCCTACCATTTCTACCTGTTGACCACTACCCTGTTACCAAAACCTTCCCTGTATTAAATATATGCGATGGTGGCACCAGGCCACTTCCAACCGTTTTCTCTTCCAACCGTTACCTTAAACCTTGCCGAGTAGCGTCCGCGGGTTGGCGAACCCCTTGATCTTGGGATCGATGTGGGTTTCTTGGTACGACAACAAGAAGGGGACCGTCAGCGACACGCCCAAGTAGGCTAACATGAGGGTGGATTTACCAATAACAGCTTTCATTGTGACTAGGGTCACCGGGGTACCCGACGGCTTTTATACTTCTGGTTAGTAATTAGGTAATAATTGCCCCATCATTGTGGCTCCGTGGCGCGACGCGATCCCAACAATGGTTACGAGACGTGGGCGAAGCGGCGGACAATGGGGAAAAGTGGGCCGGAGTTTGGTTACCTATGCTTTGATACTGAATATCTATGTACGTGGGGGTCCCGGGGCCGCTCCCGGTGGGTTTCGCCCGCCAAACAGGGGTTCCCGTTGGCAGGGCGGTGGGCCCCTGGTTGCGAGCGCGCGGCGTTACTCATTTTTTACTCGCATGGACTCTCGGAAAAATAAATCGCCTGATTTGGGTGGGGAGCGATGGTGGGGAGCGATGGGAGGCTTTGGGAGGCTTTGGGTGGAATGGTAGTGGGACTGGGTAGTAAAAGGTAGTAGAAATGTGTGGTAGAAATGGGGTAGTAGAAAGGGAAGGCAGTGATAGCAGTGGGATAGCCATAGCTAGAGTGGCCAAGGTCGCAGGCTTGATGCTCGCATGGTTGCTAGTGTGGCGGTAACCAGCGCGATAAGGTCAGCCGTGGTAAGCAGACCCGAAGCCACCTGAGAGCCACCCGAAGAAATCACAAGAAGCACCCAACAAAGAACGTCAAACAAACGAGCTTGAATACAGAACCGTCGTATTAACCTGTAGTTATTGCAACCTAGTTATTGCAACCTAGTTCTTGCAACCTCTCGTTTGCAGCCATAGCGATTCTTTTTTCTCAACGTTTTTTAACCTGGTTCAACCTGTCTCCACCTGTCTCAACCTGTCTCAACCTTTTTCTTTTTTCCACTATCTCTAGCGTAGATCTCGCTTCGCTTCTGGTACCTTTTTTCGGTCTGGTCCATGTCTCGGTCCTTGTCTCGGTCCACGCCCGCCTACTCTTGTTGCACCTTCGCGTACGACGGGGGCCGGATCTTGCGGTCGATAAACCGCCCGAGCCACACCGGAAGCAACGCGATCGCAAGAATCACCGCCGTCTGCCACACAAACGCCACCAGGGCCATGTAGCCCAAGTCAAAGTAGTCGCCCAAGAAGGGCACCAGCCCCACGTAGATCGCCAACGTCACCACCACCGTCGCCACCATCACCCTGGTCCACCGGTTGATCGAGAGCCCCACCATCACCAACTCGTTGACGATCAAGAGCGAGTACGAGAGCGCCACCATCGTCTTGAAGCTCTTCTCGTCGTACCCCTGGAAGTACTGCGCCATCAACTGGATCACCAGCCCCTGGTAGAGCGAGATGAGCACCCACATGAAGAACGTGCGCACCGAGAGCGACTTGCCGAGCGTCAACTCGCGGTAGAGCTCCGGGTACAACCGCGTCAAGTGCTCGTCGATGTCGGTGTCCAACGTCAACGAGAACACCGGTGCCATCGTGTAGCACGTGGCGTACCCCACCATCAACCACCCCTGGTAGAGGGCAAGGGCTTCAAACCCCAGGGTGATGGAAAACACCGCCTGGGCCACCGAGATCAAGAGCCCGCGGTGGATGATGAACTGCCCGAGCTTGGCCAGCCGCTTGTACGAGTTGCGTCCGTGCCAGAGCAAGAGCTTCAGGAGGTACGAGAACTGGTGCACCGAGAAGTCGGCCGCCAACAGCGCCTGGCGGCCCTCCTTGCCCACGATTCCGACTCCCACGTCGGCACACTGGATCATCAGCACGTCGTTGCCGCCGTCGCCTATGCAGCACACCCGTTTTCCCGTCAAATGGCGGATCATCACCGCCACGTCCGCCTTCTGCTGGGGCGAGCACCGGCAGCACACCACCGCGGGGAGCGGTTTCACGGCCGCGAAGAACTCGTCGCGGAAGTGGGCCATGTAGTGGCCCAACAGCTCGCCGTCGATGAGAAGGGCGGCCTGGTTGTTGGCCCGGAGGGTGTCCAAGTGGGTCAACGCGGCCTCCGGGGGGGTCAGCTCCAGCAACCGCGTCACCTGGTGCACGTACTGGCCGCGGGAGATGAGCCGGGCCAGGATCAGCACGCACCGCGCCGTTTCCACCTTGTCGCCCGTGAGCATCCAGATGTTGATCCCGGCCTGGCGGAGGAGCTCGATCGACTGCTTGACCGCGGGCTGGAGCTTGTCCTCGACGCCCGTGAGCCCGAGGAGCTCCAAGTCGTGCTCCAAGTACTTGGCCACCACCTTCTGCACCGCGTCGTCGCGGGCGATCATCGCCAAACTCGCTTCCCGGTACCGGGAGTCGAACTCCTGATACGCGGCCACGCGCTTGCGACCCACCACAAGGGTTCGTAACCCCTCGCGGGCCATGTTGCCGGTCTCCTCGTCGAGCCAGTCGTTGGCGGCGACGATCCGCAGCATCACCGTGTCGGCGCCCTTCTGGAGGAACCACACGGTGTTCTCGGGGTCGCGCACCACCATCCCCATGCGCTTGGTGTCCAGGTTGAACGGGAAGTTGTGGAGCACGTCGTACACCAACCGGCGGCCAGAAGCGGTGTGCAAAAGGGTGATCAGGTGGCGGTCTCGCCGCACCAACTGGAGGCCTGCGCGGGCCGCAAACTCCACGAGCGCGATCTCGTCCGGCAGCGCCGCCTGGTACAGCACCAGCCCGTCGTGGTCGTCGTCGTCGTGGCTCGGGGTGACGTTGTGGCAGAGGGCCAACGTGGTGACCAAGTCGGCCACCCGCGCGCCCAAGTCGCGCTTGCGCTCGTGGGAGGCGGCCACGTAGTCGCCCACCATGTCGAGGGTGTCGCCTGCGTACAGCACCGTGCCCAAGTGGAGCTTTTTGAGCTCCATGTCGTTCTGGGTGAGCGTCCCCGTTTTGTCCGACAATAAATACTCGATTCGGCCCAAATCTTCCGGGATGGTCAGGGTTCGAACCACGGTCTCGGGGATGTCGTCGTCGCGCTCGATCTGGCCCGCGTACACCAGCTTTGCCAAGTCCAAGTTGACCCGGAGCAGCACGGGGATGATCGTCAGGAACAAGATGAGGAACTTGACGATGTCCACGTACCACCCCGCCGCCAACGGGAACCCCCGGGCCAACACGAGCCCCACCAGGAGCACAAACACCGTGGCACAGAGCGCCTTCGACACCTGGTTGATTTCGAGCTCGAGGAGGCCCGTTTTGACGCCCAGCCGCGTGGTGTTCATCGCCTGGCGGGTGTCCGGGCCGGTGTAGACCACCACGCCCACCGCCAGGCCCAGGGCCAACACGGTGTTGGCCCACATCGTCTGGTCAATTCCGAGGGGCACCGAAAAGTTGCCGTAGTTGAGTTTGCCCGAGAACGAGTGGATCAGCTTGGCTGGGGGCGGCACCACTGCCTCCACCTGCTCGAGCAACTCGTCCACCAGCGCCGCCTGCTGGGTCACCTGCGGCGCGATCCGCAACTTCCAGTCGGTCTCGCCGTCGAGCTGGTCGGTTTTGATAAACGTCTCACCCGAGGGCTCGGAAGTCTGGAGCAATACGAGGTCGGCCGGAATTCGCCGGCCCTTGTGCACGCGGACGAAATCGCCCACCGCCAACTGCTGGCTGGGCACCATGCGCGGCTCCAGCATCAGCCCGGCCGCGAGCACCTCGTAGCGCTCGCGGTTCTGGTCGCGGTCGCGCCGGCGGCGCGCAAGGTCGTCGCCCGCCTCCTTGGCCATCGTCACCGTGAGCACAAACGCGAGGGGCACCACGTACAGCAGCAAGTAGCCGATGCGCAACACGGGCACCGCCTGGGATAGCGCCACCACGAGGAAGTAGAGATTGAAGAAAAACTTGAACTGCTCGTACAAAATGAGCGGCACAAACGTCACCGGGTTGTACTTGGCGTTGGAGACCGCGTTGGACGCGTACCCGGAACTCGCCCGGGAGACCACCCGGTCGCGCACCGGCCCGCGGTCGGAAATCGCAATGCGCCTGCGGGAGATCCGGTCCCACACCGACCGAAACCACCCCAGCACGAGCCGGGCCCGGTTGTGGCGATGCAACTTCTGGAGCAGGGCACTCAGGCCCGAGCGGTTCAAGAGGGGGACGCCGTGCTCGCTGTCGAGGCTGGCGCGGCCCCGGGTCAACCGGGGGGTCGCGGCCTCAGACGACGCCGCCAGCGCCAGCGTCTGGCGCTTCATGGTGTGGGGCACCGACAGCAACGCCCGGTCGAGCGAGCTGTCCAAGTCGTCGTCGAGGTCAAACTGGAACAGGTAGCGCGACATGCCCACAGGCTCGGGGTCAGGAGGAGGAAGTGAGGTGTGGGTGAGGTGGTGGAAAAGGTGCGAAAAGTGCAGCGCGCACAGCAAGGCAGGCGGGAAGCGGCGAGAAAAGCGTGTGGGGACGGGTGGTTTTTGGGCTAGAGGAGTGGTGGACGGCCAATTGATGGCCAGCGGGCAGCGCAGTCGCCGGCTCGGGTGTCGGTGGCTTGGTTGACGTGGCGCCTGCACACCGTGGGGTGCGATCAGCCCGACGCGTCAGGCACAGACAGTGGTGCTGTGCACCGAGAGGTATTCGCGAACGGTCATAAGTACTAAGTAGTTACTGAGTACTGAGTAGTCACTGAGTAGTTATTGGGTAATGTCTATGTAGTCACCGTAGTCACTGTAGTCACAATGCTTCCTACTTACCCAATTCTATTGTCCCTTCTTCCCTTCTTCCCTCCCTCCAGGCCCCTCCCCCACGTTCATCACGTGGGTGCATCTGGGTGCATCGACACATGAGCGACGACGAGCACGAGTTGCTCGTGACCAGGCTGCACCAGCACGGCGCCGTGGCCGACCCGAGGCTCGCGGCGCTCCAGAGCGACCAGCTCCGCCGCCTGGCGCTGTGGCTCCGCCGGGTGGCGGAATGGGCCCGGTTGGCCCTTCTCCGCCAGCCCAACCAGCTCGAGCACTACGTGTTGCTGCGCGAGCCCAACGACTGCCTGCTCGTGGCCAAGTTCTCGGTGGTGGTGGACGTGGATGTGCGCGGCACCGCGATGCTGGTGCCCACGGTGCTGGTGCACACGGTGCACATGCCGCACCCGCTCTACAAGTTTGTCAAGAAGGCCGGCGACGCCAAGGTGGCCCAGTTGGCGGCCGAGGTGGCGGAGCTGCCGATGTTTGTGTTTGTCCACGGGCTCGGCGGCCAGATGGCCAATTTCGAGCCGCTCATGGGCCTCCTTTCCCAGTGCTCGGAGGTGCGGGCCATCGACTTGCCCGGGTTTGGCAATCTGAGACGGGCCCGGGGGAAGCTGATTGTCGAGATGAGCGACGAGGAGCAGGCCCGGGTGGACGCCAGCTGGCGGGCCATGGCGTGGAGCGACTTTGAGACCGACAATTTGGTGGAGCTCTTGCGGCGGTGGCTCGGCCAGGTGGCCCCGGGGCGGAAGGTGGTGCTTGTGGGGCACCTGATGGGCACCCACTTGGTGGTGAAGCTTGCGCGGGTGCTTGAGGCGGGCTCGGTGGAGGGGATGGTGTTGTTGTCGCCTCCCGGGTTGGGAAGGGGAGAGTCTGGAGGCCGTGTTTTGGCCCTGGACGCTCGTGGTGTGGCCCTGGACGCCCGTGGTGTGGCCAGTGGCTCCACCGTGCTGGGCACCTCTGACCCTCTCAACTTGGAGGAACCCTCCTCCGGGAAGGAAGCCACCGGGACCACCACGGGCCGGGCTGGTGGCCAAGCCACAGACTCAACAGACAAGAAAAACACTCTGCCAGCCTCTCAGACCGTTTCTCCTTCTCAAACCGTCTCTCCTTCCCGTTCTCCCCCCGTCGTTCCCCCCCTGCTCCGCTTCTTTGCCCGTTTTCCCCGCCTCTTCGACCTCTTCCGGGTCTGGGACCGCCTCCGCGGGCTCGACTCCCACCTGGTGACCCGCCAGCTCACCCCACGGGCCTCGCAAGTGGCCCGGCTCCGCCAGTTCCGCTGGAACTTGGACGTGGCCTCCCCGGTGGTGCTTCGCTACGTGCTCGGGTTCCACCGGGCCACCCTCGACGACCTCTCGGAGGCGGTGCGCCTCTACAACGACACCGGGACCACCCCGACCACCACCAACCAGAAGACGTTGGTGGTGTGTGGGGCCGACGACGCGGTGACCCCGCCCAAACACGCCCGGGCCATGGTGGACGAGCTCAACTCGCGGTGCCAGCGGCTGGTGTCGAGCTATCTCGAGGTGCCCGAGGCCGGCCACCAGCTCCTCTTGTCGCGGCCCGAGTGGGTGTGTGGGCAGATCCTCCAGCACATCGAGCACCAGTACCCCGAGCGGCTCCACTTGCTGCCGGCGTGGGTGCTCAAGGTCAAGGCCAAGGTGCTGGGGGACAAGTGGGGCCTCAAGAACGAGGAGAAGTGGCGCCAGACGATGCTGATCTCGCACAACGTGACGAGAACCACGGCTCTGGGGGTGGAGGTGGCCCCCTTTTTGGCCATGAAGACCCTCAAAGAGGGGGATAGCGACCACCTGCCCCAGGCGCTCGAGCACAAATTCTACGGGCACCCACGAACAGCCCCCGTCGACGGCAACCTTGTGGCGGTGGTGGACATCTCCAGCGACGTGCCCGTGTACCAGCCCAGCCTGTTTGACCGGGTGCAGTACTTCAAGTGCCCCACGGTGCTGAAGGTGGTGCCCGACACCGGGGCGATCCGCCGGTTCATCGCCTGTGTCGACAAGGTGCTCGAGGAGACCACGGTGGACCAGCCGATGATTGGCGTGCACTGCCACTACGGGCAGAACCGGACGATTTTCTGCTGCTGTGCTTATTTGGTGGAGCGGATGGGGTGGTCGGTGGCGGAGGCGTTGGATGCGTTTGCCGTGGCGAAGCCTCCGGGGATCAAGCACCCGCACTTTATCGATGCGTTGTACGTGAGGTATGAGAGCTGAAAGGATAGGAGAAGGGTGTGGTTTGAGGGTGAGGCTATGGCTGAGACGAGGCTAGAGCGAGGCTATGGTTTTTATTGTTTTAGATGGCTGCTGAGCCAGTATTTCAGATGGCTGCTGAGCATTTTTTTAGAGTGCTGGTGGGCCACCAGCGTTGGATTGGTGGTGGTTATTTTTGTTGGTTATTTTCGTTGGTGTTCAATTTTTTTGGTGGTCATTTTTGTTGGTGTTCAATTCGTTATTAACGTTGACCACAGCTAACCAGCACCATTGCTTGCAACTAGCACCACCGCTGTTTTAGCACCACCGCTGCAACCAGCACGTCCGCTGCAACCAGCCCACCACTTGCCATTGGTCCTCCATTCCGATCGCTTCAACGGCTGACTCGGAGAATAAACCAGGATCGACTGGGGAAGCTGAACCAGAATCGACTGGGTCAATGGCGTTTTTGTATTGTATAGACAATCTACGACTAGAATGAAGAGTGTTGCGCGCTGAGTCTAGAGTCGGAAGAGTTAAAGGCACCGTTGGTATTATATTTGTCTTTTTCGCCATGGTGGATTCTTACTCAGATCGAAGGGTACGAAATACGGTTATGAGTTAGATGGGAGTCTCAATAGTCGTGAGGCTCTATTTTATATAGTGTAGCAATATCCTGAAAAGTAGTTTGTGAACCTATTGAGGTTTACCCATAGTTACATGGCTTTAGATGGCTACCGTGTTAGGTAAGATACATAACCAGGTATAGAGCCAACACAGTGTATGTTTGGATTTTTTGGAGACCGTGGAATCCAGTGCAACTCACAAAGCTATCGTCTCGCTGGCGATCAAGACTGACAGTCGCTAACCGCATTTGGTCATTTGCAACCGGAGCGCGAAAAATTCCCATAATAATCTCCAATGTCTACCAGTGCCATGTCAACGAGGGTGTCAAACTGGCGCTACAGGGAAAGAGAGTTAACACTGTGCTACGATACGATCCACCGAAGTGCCGTGCCACCCTGACCTCCACCAGTTCCACTCCCTTCGTTGGGTTAGGAGACCTACCTTAGTCTAAGCTACCGTGAAAATTAGCTATCCAAAGTTCCTGGCGCTTCGCTCAAAAAGCCACCACATACCACACTCGCTGCCATAATGCCATTACACACTTGTTTACCCCCGCTACTGGAGTTTTAGGTTGATTTCCCGGGTTTTCTCCTTCGTAGCTGGGCCCTGCCAAGTGGGTAGTGCATATAGGTGGATTGGTTTGTGGTTGGGCAACTGGAGCACTAGGGCGACGAAATGCCTCCACAATGGCCTGAGATTGCCACGTACACCGTGATGACGCTGCTACCACGCTGAAAAGAATTTCGGGAAAACAGGGCCCTGGGGAACCTCTGTCAGTTTTGGTTAAAGTCACGTGATATGGATCACATGACACTAACAAATAGGGTAACCAACCACAGGGCGATAGCTAGAAGAGGACAAACTAAAGTGAATGCTGTTGTAGCTTTAACTGCTTCTGTTTATTCTCGTCGTTTTGTTCTTTTATTTGTACGAGCCGTTTAGCGTCTCTGAAATTACACTTGTTCATCCCATGGCCTCCAGTTGCACCACGTCATCACCATGACACCCACACGCTGTGACACATGGCTCAGCCGTGTACGCCCTTCTTTCCTCCCTTTCCCTTTCCGGCTAATGATCGACTAATGGCTAGACTGTGCTTCATGCCCGCACTACTCCGGGCCCATCCGAGAAAATATCCAACAGCTGTCTGGGACGTTAACGGGGATGGCTGACAGGTGGCTGACCCTGTGCCGCTGACCCTGTGCCGCTGACCCCGTGCCAAGCGTTTTGGTTTCTCAGCCCGCTGACGGGGCTGTTTCGTCCGGGAATGGCCGTGTTCTGGAATGGTAGAAAATGTAAAATGTACGGGCTTAGAAAAGCCAAACACCATCAGAGCGAGCCGGTAACCACACGGTCAATACACTATTTTCCCTTTCCCATTCTCTTCATTGGTGTATAATGCCCCTAAGGCTCTAGCCCACCGATCAGTTTTGCCCACCTAATACCACCCTTCTTCCCAACTTCCCTACTTCTCCCCCTTCGGAACAACTCCACGTCACCTTCCTCGCCAAGGTCATCGCTAATCGTAAGATTTTCACTGCAAGCACGGCCATCGTCTACGGCCTAAATATGGAAACCAGCACCACCACCAGCTCCACCGAGCCTACCCACTCCTACCACCTCCACTACACCACACCTCTACACCCCTCCTTCTCCCCTCCCCACCTCCCCACGCCCAACCGGGTCTCGATGCTCGCTAATCGCGGGCCACCCGTCGCGTACCCGGGCCCAGATCGAGTCCACCTTCTCCTACGTCACCAAACAGCCACTAACTCCGCCCTACTAACGACCACCGGGGCCCACCACCACCACACGAACAACCCCTACCCACCACCGACCCTCCCCATCTCCCTCCCTCCTTCCTCACCCTCCTCCCCACCCCCCTCTCCTCCCTCGTATTGTCCCGTCCTCTATCCCCACTCCTCCTCAGCCACACCCAATCGGTGCGCGACACCACCTTTTCCACCCGTCGCCTGCACACGGCCCGCCGCAGGAACAAATGTTTAGCACCACTAATACACACACCACGCACAGCTCATGCAC
>JAKTTW010000113.1:0-29375 GCA_030560525.1 Diutina catenulata
GAATTTTCGACCTATCGAGGGTAAGTTCTCGTGACTAATGAACTGAAGATAAGTGCCTACGAATTCCGCTGAATTTGACTAGTACCCTATAATTTTTCTAAAAAATATTGGAACGACTGTAGTTTGAATTGCCACGAGTTCGTCCGGGGTTCGTTGGCCCAGCCCTTATCTCGCCTAAGTAAGAGATCGACTGTGCATTGCCTCCGAGGTGCACAATATTTGCCTTGCACCGCACCAATGATGTCCCGTAGTGCCTGCCAAGAAAAATTGTCTACGATCTCAGAGCGCTACGAGGGCCTTGTCACCTTATCTCGGTCCATTTCTTCCACGGAAACATGTCAGCCAAGACAAATGTGCCCCTCAAACCGTTTGATTCCTGGAACTATGGAACAAAGGCACGGCTACGACTTTTCTTAGCTTAGCCCATATTTGGATGCATTGCATCAGGGCAGCCTGATTGCGCAACGGTCGTCCGGAGGTGTGACTTATTTTTTTCGAGCTTGCTATCAGGCTTCCGGCCAGGGCGTCTGCGCTACCACCGCCTCTGGGAATTGAGTGGAACCAATGGTGAAATGCCAATTAGATTTAGTGTGACCTTCGAGTAGCCCCTCTATGCAGTTTGGGAAGGTGAAGCACAAAATTCGGCCCAGAAAAAAGCAACCCCTTCTTATTATGTATGTCGACCTTCCCCGGACTGTGGGGAGATACAACCCCACTTCAGGGTTGACCTGATTGCCAGGGCACCAAACTCGAAAGGAATGCAGTATGGAACGCCGTTAGCCCCGGTGGGCCTGAACCGCTTCTAACCGCTCAGCCGCCTTATTCATGCACTGACTGTACTCCGGCCATCTCATTCTCGGATCTGGCATGCGTGACTTATCTTTTCGTTTAGGCTTTTTTTGATAAGGAGATGAGCTCCGGCGCCCTCGACTGGAATCTCGGAATCCTGCAAACACCAACTCAAAAAATAACCGCGGGGAAGACTGGTGTCACTTTAGTAGCAATAGTGCACGGCACTGAGATAAATTGAGGTCTCGGCACGGCGAATTGGTAGCACGTTTACCCCGGAGTATGGGCATATACGGAACGGAGTTCTAAGAAAAAAGTGGGGGGATTCACGGCGTTTGTCGCCCGTCTACAGCCTAGGTCAGTTAATACGGCGTTTCTTGCAGATATTATTTTTTTTGTGCTTGGTCATGGAGAGTAGTCAAACAACGAGTAGAAGGGCGAAGGAACCCTCGGAGTTGCGACTAACCGCAATGTACGGTAGTACGGAGGCCCATTGGCTGAAAAATTTTACCAAATCTGTTGAACTCCCGGCGGTCCGGCGGTGGCGACATTCTACCTGTGCCAGCCCGTACGGCAAACAAGCGTATGCACGTAATTGCCTGCACTCCATGCGCTGGAATACTCCATTGAATAAATACACCAATCCATCCCCACATTCCACTCATTCGTTCAATGGCCGATCTCGAAAAGAACACTAAGTCGGCGTACGAGGGCGGTGACGACTTGGCGTCTGTCCTTTCCCGTCACACCAATGAGTACGACTTATATGTCGCTCAGTCCAACCCCGAGACTGCGCATGGTCCCGGGTTGAAGAAGGCTTTGTCGTCGAGACAGGTTTCTATGATTGCCCTTGGTGGTGCCCTTGGTACTGGTTTGCTTATCGGTACCGGTTCCGCGCTTAAGGCGGCCGGTCCTGGTGCGATTTTCGTCGCGTACTCTGCTATCGGTTTTGTTGTGTTTATGGTGATGACGGCCCTCGGTGAGGTTGCTGCGTTTATCCCGTTGAACGGTTTCGCTAACTACTGTCAGCGTTATGTTGACGACGCTCTTGGTTTCGCTTGTGGTTACGTCTACTTGTTTAAGTACTTGATTTTGCCTGCTAACCAGTTGGTGGCTGGTTCGCTTACCATGCAGTACTGGGTCAAGGCAGAACGAATCAACCCGGGTGTGTGGGTGGCAATCTTCCTTGTTGTCATCTTGATCATTAACTTGGCTGGTGTCAAGTTTTTCGGTGAGATTGAGTTTTGGGTGTCTTCGCTCAAGGTGATCACGTGTTTGGGGTTGATTCTCTGTTTGTGGTGTATTGCCCTTGGTGGTGGTCCCACTCACGAGCGGATTGGTTTCAGATACTGGAAGAACCCCGGTGCCTTCCTTGAGTACACTCAAACCGACTTTATCATTCCTGGTTCCAAGGGCCGTTTCGTTGCCTTCGTTTCCGTGTTGGTGACCGCCGTCTTTGCTTACTTGGGTACTGAATTGGTTGGTATCACTTTCGCTGAGACCCGTAACCCGAGAAAGTCCATTCCCAAGGCTATTCGTTTGACCTTCTACCGTATTGTGGTGTTCTACATTCTCTCGATTTTGTTCTTGGGCATGTGCGTGTCGCCTCGTGACCCCTTGTTGATGTCGCCTGACGGTAACTCGTCCTCCGCCTCCGCTTCGCCTTTCGTCATTGCTATCCGTAACGCCGAGATCAGCGGTTTGCCCCACGTCATCAACGCCTGTATCTTGCTTTTCGTCATGTCGGCCGCTAACTCTGACATGTACGTTTGCTCGCGTACCATTTACTCGTTGGCCGTTGCTGGCTACGCCCCCAAGTTCTTCTTGAAGACCAACCGTTTGGGTGTTCCGTACTACGGTATTGTGCTTTCCTTCCTCTTCTGCTTGTTGGCTTTCATGACTGTGTCTGACGACTCGAGAGTTGTTTTCAACTACTTTGTCAACGTTGTCTCGTTGACTGGTTTGCTCGCGTGGTCGTGTATCTTGATCATCCACATCAGATTCATGAAGGCTCTCAAGGCGCAGGGGCTTGACCGTAAGCGTGACTTGGCCTACAAGTCGCCCTTGCAGCCCTACGGTTCTTACATTGCCTTGTCGATCTGTGTGTTGATTGTCTTCATCAAGAACTTCACGGTTTTCATCAACAAGTTCGACTACAAGAACTTTATCACTGGTTACATTGTGTTGCCTGTGTTCATCATCATGTACTTTGGCTGGAAGATCATCTACAAGACCAAGATCATCCGCATCGAGGACATTGACTTGGACACTTTCAGAGACGTTATTGACGCTGAGGCTGAGAAGTTCAACCGCGAGGACGAGGAGAGAGCTGCTCTCATGCAGGCCGAGGGTAAGAACAAGTGGACCAACTGGAACTACCTCTACGACAAGGTGTTTGGCTGGATCTTCTAAACACCTGCGCATCTCGCTCAATATACTTCTTATGTACACTATGTAATACCTAATTTAACGAAACATGATTTGGATGTGATGTATATTACAAGACTAGAGAATAATTTTACATTTCACCACATCAAAGTCCTTGCCGGGGACGCCCTTGGTGAAATCAAAGATGCAAAACTGGCCCTTGCGGTCAACACTAAAGATTTTGCCCCCATCGGTTGAGAACTCGATCAGGGCTGCTTCCTTATAGTTCTCTGCACCTGCAACTTCCCCTAGTAAAACCGCGATCTTTTTCTTGGAGGTAGTCGGGGTAGACACGTGGAAATTGCCCGTGGAAACTAAATAGAGCTTGCCGTCTTTACCCAAAAACACCACTCCATCTCCTCGAGGCAGGAGCGCCGTCTTATAGACAAACGACCCGGTTTCCGGGAACTTCATAAAGACTTCGGCACATTTGATGTAGTCATCGTCCTCCACCGAACCCATCGAGTTCTGCACCGAGTAGTTGTCCGAGTCGTTGACAGAGTCGATCATTGCTCCCTCAAGGCGCACCACCATAGGCGGACACTGCTTGAGGGAACACAGAGCAATGAAAATGGTGTTGCTGAAGGGTGCCCCAAACCGGATATCGGTAATCCCTTCGGTAGACTTCATGAGGTCGACTTCGAGCAGACGGTCGTCCTCGGGCTTGATGTAGGCAAAGTCTGACCACACAAGACGAGGCTTGCGGTAGTTGTCCGAGTTACTCAGCCTTAATTTGATCACCATGTAACGAAACTCCCACAGGGTGGTGCAAATAAGATGAGAGGCAGTGGCATTGAAGCACATGCGTTTAATAGGGTCGCGGTATGGGGCAGTGATCGTAATGGGGACCGCTTGCTTGATCTTGTGGTCCTTGCCAAAGACGAGCAGATGCAAAATGATAAACGGTTGTTCTTTGCCAGAAAGACGTTCCTTGGCCGTCACTCCGGTGGCGATGAGACCGCGGTTGGAGGCAGCGATGCAGCGAATGGGAAAGTTGGTGGAGTAGGTGTACACGGGCTGTCCCACCCGGTAGGGCGAGTTGCGCAGAATGTTGAACACGCGGACAAGGCCACGAGTGCCTGCTATCACCAAATGGGAGTCTGTGAGCTCGCACAGCACAAACTCCCACAATTGGAGCTTCTTCTGTAAGTCGGCGTCCTTGGTGGTCACGCGCTGGTTGAAGTCGTTCTTGATGATAATCTCGCCGTTGAGATCGTCGCTCGACTCCATCTCCTTGTCGTTCTCGCCAAACTCGCCCGTGCTCCTGCCACAGCAAATCAATTGCGGTTTCGAGTGGGACGAATCGAGCACGTTGATGGGCACCACGTACTCAAACAACTCCCAGCGCTTGTCCGTGATGAGAACAAACCGTGTGACTTCTACGTTGGTTTCCTCCTGGTGCATTGTAGAAATGCTTGACCCGATGTACCGGGGGCTCTTCTTGAGAACCAGGCCCTTGAACGGGTTTATCAGCTTAAACTTTTGTGTGTCGTGCGTCGTGAGTTTGCGGTGAAGCGGGAAGCACTTCGAGAAGTTGTATTCCTTCTCCTCTGTGAGCTCGTTCAAGATGTTTTGTTCGTACAAGTTGTCCATCGTCACCTTTGACCGCGCGGCCAGGGTGACACTGGGGCTCTGGGTAGCTGTAGACTGCGAGTTCTCCACCGATGCCTGGGGCGACGGGGGGGTGTCGACAATCACCTGGTCCTCCTTGGCGTACTTGTAGAATAGCAGCATGAGGTCGGTGGTGTCGACTCCCTCATGGATAACCAGCTGCTTCAGCAGCGACCGCCGTCGCTGGCGCCGGTTGATATCGAGCATGTGGTACAATTGCCTCATGGGCTCCACGGGGCCCACCACGTACACCCCCTGGGCATCACACTGGGTGCACTGGGTTGACAGACTGGTGTCGAACACGTGCTGCAGCACGAGACATCCGCACGATAGCATGCTGGTGTCCGCCACCGGTACTAGGCTGCCGCCCACACGAAGAAGAGCCTCGAGGCTCTGGCGGTCCATGGACAAGGATCTATGACGGGAAGATTGTTTTCATGCATGCGGCTCAATGCGGAAATAGGATGCTGTCGACAATAGCGAAAACATGGGGTAATTGGTTACGGAGATCTAGATAGCACATGTGTTATTCGTCACTACTTAGGCTTGTCGTCGTCGTGCAAATTGACTGAGTTGCCGTTAAAATAGTCGGTTCCGTCGTCATCTTGGTTGTGGAACGACTGGAACGACTGCTGCCGGTTCAACTGGTTTGGGGTTTGGTGGTTCAGCGCAGGCTGCCCGCCCAAAGGGGTGCCTGCCCGCGACGGGAGCCGCAGACTGGCGGCAGTGGTTTGGTGCAGCTGGTTGGGGTCTAGCTCGATGCTCATGAGAGGGGTCTGACGGCCCTCAGAAGGGTCTGGCGGGTTCTCCAGGCGGAAGTCGTCCTCGTCGAGGGTGTTGTCGACACCGTAGTCAAAGAACGAGTAGAGAGCCAGACCCACCCGCATGATTGACCCGCCTATGCTCCGCAAAAGCCCTGGCTGGCCCAGAGTGGGCTTGGTCTGCAGGTACAATGGCTTGAGAATGAGCGCCAGACGGGGACACAAGTCAAGACTCAAAAGCGTTTCTGCCTCCTGGTCGCGCAGATACGACACCACCGGCACCGCGGGACGGTAGAAAACGTACCCAGTGGGGTGGGTGGGGCTGGCAAACAGCGGCACCAGCTCGGAGTCAGGGATCACCTCAAACTCCTCCTGGGAGTCAAGCCACTCGCGAACAGTACCTAGCGTGTCCTCAGCGGCAAATTCGTGTCTCACTGATGACCCGTCGAAAAGCTTGATGGAGAGCACGCACGCGGTCGGGGTGGCCAGCATTCGCCGCGGCTTGGGCGCCACTACGGGCAGAGGGGTGCGCGTCTGGCCCGACTTGAGCTCCTGTACGCGCAGAGGCTTGGGTGTTGAACTGGGTTTTGACTGGGTGACTGGGTTCAGGCGCTCCTTGGGCACATTGCTGGTGGGCTTTTCCTTCCTTGTCTCCTCCATTTTTTTTGTTTCCTTCTTTGGTTCCTTCTGTTCATGCTCTGCTTCCTTGTTCGTCTTTACTTTCTCTTCCTTTGTCTCGTCTTTTGTGTCCGTTCTCGCTTTTTTCACTTCCTTGCGTGGGGAACGCTCAATCGGACCTCTCAGCTGACTCGACGAGTCAACGGTTGACCCGGACGATCCGTTTGTGGGCGTCGACGCCGACAGCAGCGACACTGAGCCCACCCCACGGGCAAGCGCTAAGAGCCGTGTTTGCGTGGCTGCGGGGTCGGTGTCTGCAGTCATCACGTCCAACACCTTCCCCTGGTTGATGATGTTGAAGCTGGGCACACGGATCTCGGTGAACAATTGCTGGAAATTGGAGTAGTCCGGGGTCCCCAGATCGACCCGGAGGATAACCATCCCCGCAGTCACGGGACTAGCCACTTCGCCACAAATGCGGGTGCGATAGAAGGCGTCAGTGCCCGGCTCGTCCACGTAGACGAGCAATGGCTTCCCTGTCGCTAGCGACTCCGACACTGCCTGCTGTGAATCTTTGTACATGTGCGACCCGGTGGCTCCGTGCTCCGGAATTAAGGCGTGATGGAACTGTGCATTAGGGGCGCGTCCTGTACAGAAACGCACATGCCTATTTAGACTCACAAAACCAGATCTAAGGGGTACAAGATGATACGTAGTTCAGGGGTATAAATGCTAAATCGCCACTTTGGGGTCGAACCACTGGAGCATGGTGGCGGTGGAGGCCCGGCCACCAGCGATTTGCTGTTGCAATTGCAGCCACTGGCTCTGGCGGTGCTCGGCGAGTGCCTTGATCAAGGCACGGTTATCGTGCTGGATCGGGTCCACAACTTGGTCAAACACCTGGGAGATCTGGCGGTCTTTGCGCGCCAACTGCTGTTTGTTGTATTTGTTCTCAAATTGGGCGCGAGCCAACTGCAGCTCGAGCTCTTGCACGAGCTCGGCGGCACGCTGTTGCTTGGCAGTGGCTTTAGCCAGCTCCGAGGTGAGTTGGGCGATCTGGTCGCGTAGGAGCTCGAGGGTAGGTGCATGTCTTTGAGCAGGGGAGGGTACCGAGGCCAACATCTTGGAGTTGGACACCGCCTTCGTCTTAATCTTTTTGACCTCGTGGGCGTAGTTGAGGGTGTGGTGGGTCTCGTCAAAGTCGACGGGGGAAATGCAAAATATCATCAGTGTCTTAGAATTGCCGCCTAGGTTTTCTTTGAGAAGGTAGGTCAACACCAGATCGCGGTAGGGGATCACCAGCTGGCCACTGGCCAACAAGTTGATGCACCGGCCCAACGTCGCCAACAGCTGGTTAATGAGCGTACCCTCTTTGCCGCGCACGTTGTTGCCGTAGGCTTTGGTTTTGCTGAGCCGTTCCAGCCCGGCCAAGTCCACCAACTTGATGTTACTCACCACTTCCTCGCGAGCAGCACCGAGCCCGTCATCGCCACCAGCGTACCTGGTCTGGTGGACAGTGAGTGACAAGATTGCGTGCGAGCGCGACGATGTGTCGTTCATCGAGGTGGCTGCGGTGGCTCGCGAACGTACTGTGGCTGACAAGTGGTGCTCGAACTCCTCCATCGACGAAAGCACCACCTCGCGGCAGTTTTCAACGTAGGGTCCCGTTTGCGGGTGTTCTCTGACCCGGAGCTTACCAGCATCCTTGGTGTCAGTGATCAAATCGCGTACTTGCTCGTTGTAGATTTCGTAGCAGGATAGTCTCACTGTGCAATCCACGCCCTCGCCCACAAGCAGTTCCTTGTGGTGCAAAATGTCCTGGACCAAGTGGGGGACCAAGCCAGGATCCTCGATCCCGCTGGTGCCTAGCATCGTGCGTGTCTTTCCCGACCCTGTTTGGCCGTAGGCTAGAAGACACACATTGTAGCCTTGGAACATGTGATTGAGCAAATCAGCAGAGGTGCGGTGGTAAAACTCGGTGTTGGAGACGTAGGTGTCGCCCTCCCCTGACCACACAACCTCCCCAAGAGTGAACTCCTTTTGCGACGTGCCATTGGGTTTGGCCCACTTACTGTGGAAAGGCGACGAGGTGGGTGCACTGAGAACGGTGGTGTGTTTATCGGGCATCAGCACCACTGAGGGCTGGTCCGCCTCCCGCGGTAGCGGTGGTCGAACCCGCACAAAAGTCTTTATTGTGTTATCCTCCTGGGACATGGGGTTGATCTAGCTGTGTTTACCTTTTATGCGTGCGGCTCGCGTGGGTCCCAAACAAGAAGATGCACCGATCACCCCCAAAATGAAAATCTATAACGTGTCAGAAGTTCAGTAGCCCCACCAGTATCGTTAGTTCTCGTTGCATTCAATTCTTTCCCGTTTTCGATCTCCTCTCGGTTTATCTTTGAGATGTCACACCTAAAAAATATCATCCATCTCATGAGGTTCCTTGTGTTAAACCCATCACCAGCGAACCTTGATAAAGTGATCGCCAAAGCCAACATCCAGAACCAAAAGAATGGTCCCTTTGATGCCATTCTCTTCCTTGGAGACGCCGCAGGCACTGTTCCCACCGCAAATCTCGATACTCCCGGCTACATTTGCTTAGGGCGCGATGTGGAGGCCCCCGAAACGCCAGCGACACCTGAAACCAACTACAACGTCATCACAGAGGCTACCAAGACGATAAAGGTGGAGGACACCACCATACTTTTTGTGTCCGCTGGTGCCGAGACCCCAGAGGCGGTGGCTGCGGCTTCCTGGCCCAAAGCAGACATTTTGATCACCTACGACTGGCCCCACGCTATCGCTCGACAAGAGAACCTAGTCAGCTTCGGTAGCAAGGCTGTGGATGACATCGTCAAGGCAACCCGCCCCACTTACCACTTTGCTGTGGGACCTAACCATAAGGGAAAGTTCTTCGAAAACCTCCCCTACAAATGGAGCGAGGGAGGCCACACACGGTTCATTTCCTTGGGTCAGGAGGGCACGGGCGACAAGTGGTACTACGCATTCAAGTTTGAGCCCGAGAACCCGGCCCAGATGATTGCCAACCCGTTTGAGGAGTCTAAAAAGCGTCGGGCCGAGCCCATGGAGATGGAAGCGAAACGGAGACAGGTGGAACCCAAGGTGGTCACCCAGGCTGAGTGCTTTTTCTGTTTGTCCAACCCCAACATCGAGACGCACATGATTGTCGCCATTGGTACCAAATCTTACCTCACAGTTGCTAAAGGTCCCCTCACACGGGCGCTGCAAAAGCAGCCATTTCTGGGCCATTTGATTATTACGCCCATTGATCACATTCCCACCACTGCAGACCAACCGGAAACTGCGGCCGAAATGGCCCAATTCGAGTCTGCCATCGTCAAGTCGTTTGCGAAAATTGACTTGATCCCCATTTTCTTTGAGATCTCCCGTAAGGCCAACGTGCACCACCACATCCAGATGGTCCCTATACCGAATCGGTGGCTCGAGAAGTTTGAGAGCGTTCTCAACCTGAAAGCCCAGCAAAATAACGAGAAATACGCCGACAAAAACCAGCGGTTGGAATTCGAGAGAACTACTGAACCGCCCACCGTCAAGGGGGACTTTATGAAGTTTACCGTTCACGCGCCTGCCGGTCCTATCTACTTTACGTCTCCCTTATCGGAGTCTGACAAACAAGCGGATCTTCAGTTCCCTCGCCGGGTACTCGCAGTCACCATCAACCAGTCCAAGCGCATCTACTGGAACCAGTGCACCCAACCCAAGTTTGTCGAAACCGAGGAGTGCGATGCCTTTAAAAAGTTCTTCCGTCCCCACGATTTCACCGTGGGATAAATATGCATTAGATTCTATTCAGCAATTCTTTGGTACATTTGGCGCAGCCACAGTCGAAAAACCACTCCGAAAGGTACTTACGACGCACCAATACATCTTCATCGAGGTAGTTGCCGTAGTCGATACACAACTCCTCGTGCGGAGCCACGTCGCGGGTTGTAGTGAACGTCAACTGGTTGTTTTTGCGGGTCTTGACGATGTTACGGTCACACGAGTGGTTGAAAAAAGACGCCGAGGGAAACACGCCAAACCCGTAGAACTCCTTGTCCTCGGCCGAGCTTGTGGTCTCAGACCAGATGCCAAACGCGTTGGAAAGGTTTCTACCAATGATGAGGCGCACCGCATCGGGCGTCACGAGAGGTTGGAGCTCCGGCCTTACGACGAGGAAAACATACTTGAAGATGTCAATGTACGCGGCCAACAAGTACGGGAACCGGTGTACTTTTTCGCGATCCGAGCTCTGGAGCATGTCGAAGAGAACCCCTTCCATGGCCATAGCATCTGCATCCCCCACCTCATGCATGTAGCCTTCGTCCGTATGCTCCCTACTACAGTACATCTGGTAAAGCACCCCGACTACGTACTTGGCCTCCATGTAGTCCGTTTCGGAGATTTTGGGGATCATTCGCTCGCGTTTCAGCGGCTTCATCGCTAAAACCGTTGCCTGCCACTTTTCTGCAAGGGCCCACTGCTTGTCGATGGCTTGATCTAGATCTGTGCCTTCGGATAGCACCACGGGTTCAGGGTCATCGTTGTTGTAGTACTTCTCCACCGCCATCAACGAGTCAAACAAGATGTTGTCCGGATCACCGTCCTCGAACCTGGTCAAGCACGTGGGGCTGCAAAAGTACATCAGAAGCGTATCCTTGCCCATCTTTTTCAGTTTGCGGTGCTTGAGGGTCTTGCCGCCATCATAGCTGAAGCACTGTTGGCACACCTCCTTTTTGTAGGGCTTGGCTATCGTGCTGCTGACAGGGGCCCGGCAGTGGTATATCGGCGTCCCAGCAGCGATCGCCGAGGATGCAAAGCACCCGCGACCACCATATTTGGTAAGTCCCACAGTGAAGTGGGGCGATAGCCGGTCTAGAAGGCGGTCCTCTTCGCCAACCAAAGTGGCGGTCTCACTATCTTGTCTCTCCATTTATCGGCCGATACAGGCGATGTGATTTTTTTCCACACCGGTTTCACCTGGTTGTGTGCCCTGGCCGACCGTTATCCATGGAATATGCGCAAATACGCATCTGACGAACTTCGATCAGCTTGGCGATGATGCAGCCGTATCAACGTCAGGTACCACTGTGGACAGGTGATAAGGGGTGAAAACAGGAGGTGAGTAAGTACTGATATACCCCATTATGGTCTTAACACGATTTGTAATTGACCTTTCGAAGCTTGAATATTTTTTCAAAATGTCGTCCTTGGCATTAGTTCCCATCGTATCGTCGTTCCCCGGCGACATTAGTTACTTGGTAGCAACGTATAGCCCACCCACGCGCTCGATCATCCTTGCGATTTGTGCAGTATCACCACACCCATGTACGCATTGGGCAACGAGAGTGGGCTAACCTCAAGGTGATGGCACGTATGAGCACTGAGAACTAATGCACGGGATGACAGCCTCCGTGCTTCTATTATACGCCACCGGTGCCTCCATTGTAGACCCCATTGTGCCGGCAACGGCAGCAGCACCACCCGCGGCTGCCCAAAGGCCCACAAGATCGACCAGCTCCCCCGCTTTACTCCGAAGCCCGCGGAGTTGTGCTTCCGAACCCTCATCTAGACCATGCCACACCTGCACACACGCCACACCTAAAGGCGCGAAAAACCTCACCAGAAGGTAGAAACGCCGTTCAGACTACCCCCTATTATGCCTGAAGTCAAGCCTGTGGCCCCCGTGGTCGAGTCCTCGTTGGACCTTATTGGTAACACCCCGTTGATCAAGCTTAACAAGATCCCCGAATCCTACGGCATCAAGGCCCAGGTGTGGGCCAAGGTCGAGTTGTTCAACGCGGGCGGGTCTATCAAGGACCGGATTGCCAAGAACATGGTGCTCGAGGCTGAGAAGCAGGGCAGAATTAAGCCCAACGACGGCTACACTTTGATCGAGCCCACCTCCGGTAACACTGGTATCGGTTTGGCTCTCGTGGGTGCTGTGCGTGGCTACCGCACCATCATCACCCTTCCTGAGAAGATGTCCAACGAGAAGGTGTCGGTGCTCAAGGCTCTTGGCGCTGAGATTATCCGTACCCCCACCGAGGCTGCCTGGGACGCCCCCGAGTCGCACATTGGTGTCGCGAGAAAGCTCGAGAAGGAGATCCCCAAGGCGGTGATTTTGGACCAGTACGGCAACGTCGCCAACCCCGATGCCCACTACTACACCACCGGTTACGAGATCTGGGAGCAGACCGGCGGTAAGGTCACCCACTTGGTCGCCGGTGCTGGTACCGGTGGTACCATCTCTGGTATTTCCAAGTACTTGAAGGAGAAGAACCAGGCCATCAAGGTCACCGGTGCCGACCCCAAGGGTTCGATCTTGGCCCAGCCCGAGTCTCTCAACGACTCGAACGAGGGCTACCTTGTCGAGGGTATCGGTTACGACTTTGTCCCCGATGTGCTTGACCGCACCTACGTCGATGACTGGATCAAGACCGACGATGCCCACTCGTTCAAGCTTGCCCGGAGAATCATCCGCGAGGAGGGTATCCTCGTTGGTGGCTCTTCTGGTTCTGCCTTGCAGGCTGCCCTTGACGTGGCCAAGGACTTGACCGAGGACGATGTTGTTGTCGTGGTGTTCCCCGACTCCATCCGCTCGTACTTGTCCAAGTTTGCTGACGACGAGTGGCTCAAGACCAACGGGTTCGAGGTTGAGGAGTCCAAGCAGCAGTCGTCTGCCGACAACTTCTTGGGTGAGAAGACCGTGGCTGACCTCGTGGCCGGCAAGGCCCCCGTGGTCACCGTCACTCTTTCCGACACCATCGAGAAGACCTTCAACTTGTTGGAGTCCAACGGGTTCGACCAGTTGCCCGTGTTGAACAACCAGGGTAAGCTCGTGGGTTTGGTGACCTTGTCGCTGATCTTGAAGGCGTTGTCCACCAAGAAGGTGCAGATGACCAACTCGATCGCGTCGGTGGTTATTGACTTCAGAAAGTTGGCCGACTTCCAGAAGTCGTTCAACATCTCGCAGGAGTCCGGGTACGCCAAGCGCAAGTACGAGGCCATCACCTTGGAGACCCCGCTCACCAAGTTGAACAAGTTCTTCGAGACCAAGTCCAACGCCATCATCACCAAGGAGGATGGCACCCCCGTGCAGATTGTCACCAAGGTGGACTTGCTTTCGTACTTGACGAAGAACTCGTCGTTTTAAGGCATAGAACCCCGGTTCGACATATATTAATACAATTGTCATCTATAGTACACTAAAATCACACTCCATGCTGGCCCCTCACGAAAACTTCCACCGGTTGCCACAGTTCTCACAGGTACAGAACGTCGTCAACGGCTCATCGGCCGACCGCGTCTGCATCTGGAAGTAACTCACCTTACGCTGCTTGCACTTGCCGCACTCAAATCGGTCGGTGATGGCGCGCTTCTCGGTGGCGGACTGGGCGTCAAACAAGTTTTGTTTATGCATTTTCTCAATCTCCTTTTTCAACGCCTCGGGCGCCATCTCGTTGGGAGTCATTTTGATAAACGCTGATGGGGCAATCACCCCGGTCAACATGCGCTCGCGCAACTCCGGGTTCTTTTTGTTGCGCAAGTTCATCGTGAGCGTCCGCAACTTGTTGCGGTAGGCGTCGTTCACCTGCAGGTACTCGGCCTTGAACACCTCCAGCTCAATCGACAGCGCCTTCTCCAAAATGAGCTTGGAGTCGTCGTCGCGCTCGATGGCCAACGCGGTGTACAACGCAGACACCGAGGCGTTTCGGGTGGTGTTGTCGTAGAGGGCGGTGTTGACGCCGTCAATCTTGGGGTTGCGAGGCCCCGAGTGGAACTTGTTCACCTTGGCCACCTCCGGCAGCTGGCTGGGAGCCACGGGACTCGCCGAGGCGGGAGCCGGGGACTTCTTCTGCTTGCGCTTCTGCTTCTCGTTCTGCACCGCCTCTCGCCAGCTCTTGATCATCTTTTGCACAAGCGCAATCACCTTGGGGTTACTGTGGGTCTTGAACTTGTTTACCGCCACACCCACCTTGGTTTCTCGTAACAACTTCTCGGTGGGCTCGACACCGTCATTAAGGATGTTGAGCAACTTTATGATGGTTGCCTCATCCTGGGCCTTCTCGAGGTTGGAAATGATTGTCTTAATCTCTTTACCGTCCATGTTAACCGTACAGAGAGGTGGTAGGTGGTGTTGTACCAGAGAGAGTGAAATAAAAAATTATGACGCGCGTGATATATGTGCAGACTGCCCGACCGATGGAGAAACCCCATAACACCGGAAAGGGAAAATATAGGCTTGCGGCGAAGTAGCCCGGTGTCGCCAAGCTCTATCACCGGCCACGAGATCCCCTGTAGACTATGCGTTTACCATTGTGACTCTAGTGTTGCAGCAATATTTTTCGCTGCGAACAGTAAACTTCTACACCACTTCAAAGACCACCATGGAGAAGTGCACTGTGCTGGTGGGAAAGTTCCCGCCCGAGTACACAGAGGACCAGATCCTTGCCATCGCCAAGTCTGTGGGCCCCGTCCAGGAGCTCAAGCTCAAGTTTGACGACCTCACGGGTCGCTCGAAAGGGTTCGCTGACATTCGTTATGTGGACAACGAGACGGCCCGGCTGGCAGTGCGCAATCTCAGCTACATGCCCATTGCCAACGGACGGTTTCTCCGGTGCGTGTTCACCGATGACCTTACCTCTGACGAGAAGTTGCCCCCGAACCTCCCTCTTGGTAGCCAGATCTCCATCAACCAACAGGCCAACCAGGTGGTGGCCGAGTTGATGAACTCGATCGACAAGGGCATGGGGATGAAGGTGTTGCAAGACATCAAAACCATGTCGCAGGAAAACCCCGAGCTCACCCAGGTGTTGCTCGCCAACTACCCCCAGTTGGCCATGGCCCTCGTGGAGGTGGCTCTCAAGTTCGGCGCCACCAACCCCGACATCATTGAGTTGGTTCGGGCGCCTGACTCACGCGACATTGTCGAGTTGAGCTCCGACCAGTTGCAGCTCTTACGGGCGGTGGCGCAAACCCCCGATGAGAAAATCTCTGAGCTCGACGACGATAAGGCGGAGGTGATGCGCCAATTGCGTGAGGATATCATCAGTGGCAAATTTGGTGACGTGGTAGCAAACTAGTTGTGCCTCGTTCGGAGTTTTGGCCCTTATGGGCGTGCATTTACGGAGTCATCTGAGACAACATTGCCAACATTAGGCAGGCACATGTGAAGCCCTACCGATCATCAAGTTGCGTTAGTTTCGCACTGTTACGACAACGGTTTTTTTGTGCCTTGCATAAACAGACCCAGGGTCACCCAAGTATAATTAGGGTGATATCACACAGCTTTGTTGGCCCATTAAGGGTCCCAACAGCTAGCGTTGGGATGATCTGCGGCCATGTGAATTGGCTTCAACGTATAGATTTATTGTTAGTCATGTAATAGATTTTGTTGGCAATCAACATTGCATTTTGCTGTTTCCATCGAAGGGTGATTTTCACATGCTCTTCCGATACGGCTAGCCATAAATATGGCTGCAAAATTCATACACCAAAACGACAGTAAAGATGCCTGGGAAAGTGAAAAGCCGCGACGAGATTCTTGCTGACTTTGAGAATGAGCTCCTTGAATTACACGGGATGACAATCTCGATTGATGGTCATGAAGACCCATTAGTGTATTCGCGCGACATGGATCAAATGCCCCAACGGTTGCACTTTATTCTTCCGGAATACAGTACCTACCACTTGACGATTCACTACAAGCCGCGGGAGCGTGATTTGAAGAACTTCAGATACTCCCAGGTTGTCAAAAAGCATGGGATTCCCTTCAACACCCGCAAACACTTGTTAGCTGAGAAGGCACCAAGCGGCGAGGTCCATAGCGTTACCTTGCCTCCAGAGGAATTGCCTGGTGGTGCTTTGGTTCGGGGTATTTATCCCGCGAAGAGCTCGTTTAAGGAGGGTGACAAGACCATCTTCCGGTGCGAGTGGACGATTGAACTCGTGGGCCAGAAGGAGCCTCCGAAAATGGGTGGCTACGCTTAACTTTATGATAATTGACGACTTGGTATATAGGATTTTTAATAAACATATGGTTCATCTCGCTTTGTGGCCCTCCAGATTACGCGTTTGGGCTAAATGCGCCTGTATTGCTTAATTTGATCAATAGAGTCATATGCCCTGACGTCGCCACCGTAAATGATTTTGGCGGTGACCAACCCACCATAAACACGAATTGCACGTGTGTTGAACAACACCGTTCCGCGTAATTTTATGATGTTGGGGAGGCTTGTGCCACCTCCTTCGGACCACTGTGCTTAGGTAGATTGCTCGCATACAAAGTGAGCTTACCCTACTATCAACGCCACAATGAATCGCGCAAAAGCAATGGCCAAACCCCTACACACCACCGTAAAGGCGAACAGCTCGTCTAAGCCTAGACACCCCCGTCTACCCGATTCCCGTTATCGGGTGTTGATTATGCGCCTGGTCAGCTGACCCCACACATTTCCTGCAGCTTATAAATCGGGTGACGCTAATTTTGGGAGTACACTTGCACCTTGGTAGCTCCATTGGACACCGCTTTTCTCCAACTATATTGCTTTTTAGGCGCCAAATCGATTTAACCTACCGCCACCATGAGCTCGCCCAAGCGAAGAATTGAGAAAGACATGATGGAGTTGATGATGTCGGACCACGAAGTGCATTTGGTGGACGACAATATGCAGCAGTTCCATGTCATTTTCAAGGGCCCCACCGAGACTCCTTATGAGGGAGGCATTTGGAAAATCCGGGTGGAATTACCTGACCAGTACCCGATCAAATCGCCGTCCATTGGCTTCACCAACAAAATCTATCACCCCAACATCGACGAAAGCTCGGGTTCGGTGTGCTTGGATGTCATAAACCAGACGTGGTCGCCAATGTTTGGCTTACTCAACATATTCGAGAACTTTTTACCGCATTTACTACGCTACGCCAACCCCAGCGACCCCTTGAATGCCGAGGCACTGAACTTGATGACCAAGGACATTCTGAAGTACAACGACACGGTTAAGCTGTACGTGAAACAGTTTGCCAGCGGGGCTGCTATAGGCGAGGACGACAACAACGAGGAAGACGACGACGACGACGAATTGAGCGACGTTGGTAGTCTTTCCGACATGGAAATGTAATTTGCTGGCGATATTATATACGTGGAAGTCTCATAGTCATACGCATAGGGAATAAATAAGCCTTGGATACAAGTGTAGCTACTGTGCTTGCCTTCGCGGCTAGACCGCTAACCTGTTGCTCGTCTCTACTCCCCTCCTTTAGGTAGCGCGCGCACCTCATGCAACAGATCAGATAGCGACATTGGGGACCTCAGTTCGATGACGACAGAACCCAAGACCACCAATGATGGGCTCATAAAGAGCCAGCCGGTGACAAACGACGATCTCTACCGACGGTCGAGTCAATACCGGTTGTGGTCGTTCACCGCCGCTGGTCTCGAGGCGAAGAAGGAAGCCACCAACAAACAAGGCCGGCGAAAAGTGGCCCAGCGGTTCGACGAAGCACACAAGAGGCTCGCGCTGGAGCACGCTGAGCTCTTTGCCAAGCACCCCCAAGAACTTTCTCGCGAAAGCCAGGTCGAGTACATTACCCTCGAAGAGGAGACCAGTTTCTTCACCTACTATATGAGACAGATTTTGAAATTACTGGATTCTTTGCATATGCCTTCCCAGGTCAAGGCAACGGCTGTGCTGTTGTTCCGCAAATTCTACTTGGAGAACTCCGTGATGGAGTACCACCCCAAAAACGTGTTGTTCACTTGCATCTTCTTGGCAGCAAAGCTGGAAAACTGTTTTATGAAGCTTGACGCTTTCGTGAAGTCGTTGCAGAAAAGCAATCCCAAGCTCAAGGAGCAGGACATTGTTGACTTAGAGTTTGAGATCTTGTCGTCTCTCAAGTTCACCTTGATGGTGCACCACCCGTTCCGGCCATTGTACGGCTTTTTCCTCGACTTCCAGGAAGTTTTGTTGCATGGAGATTCGCCCGTGTCGGACATTTCAATCGACACTATTGGCTCGATGTACGATCGAGGAAAGAAGTGGTTGAGTGAGCTGGCACTTTTGACGGATGTGCAGTTCTTGTACACGCCTCCTCAGATTGCGTTGGCATCGTTGTACGTCTGTAAAGCGAGTTTAGTAGAGGAGTATTTACGACGGAAGTTTCCTCCCAAGGCACCAGTGGCACCTGCTGTTAAAACTGAGGAAGGTGATGCAGTCAAGACCGAGGAGGAGGAGGAAGTATCTCCTCCACCTATTTCGCCCGACCACGATGCTTTGTTGTCGATTATCAAAGAGTGTGCGGCTAAGGGATCAGCCGTCCCCGAAACCAATCGAGAAATTGTCACTCTGATCGACAAAAAATGTTTCTTCTGTATTCATACGACCCGTCTCATTGAGAAGAAGATCAAACGGCTCTCTTCTCCTACCCCTTCATAGTTAATAAATTACGCGCATAACTAGATTTTTTGGCCTGCATATAGTGTGATCAAGTTTGCAACCCATCGCTTGAAGATAGGCTGCAAAAACCGCTCAAAAAAGAGCGCTTAACATAGGCAGTTGACGGAGGAGCAAAAAGTAAACCCACGGCGGGAGTCGAACCCACAACCTTTCGATTAGAAGTCGAATGCGCTAACCATTGCGCCACGCAGGCGGTGAATGAGGGCGATAAAGTGTAATCAGCTGATGAGAAGCTTTGGAGTAATGGGTGGGAAAACGCTTAAAAGGAATTTTCCAGCATGTGAAGGTCTGCATCGCTTTTGTTAAGTTTGAAGTTCTATTGTTTGTCTTTTACGCCTCTGGCACCACCTGGTAGAAGGATGTGAAAATATACTCTGTGGGCAACCTTCCGAGTTAGCGGCTCGAAGCTGTGAAAGAGGCGCATACGTCGGGACCAGGGATGTAATTCCTGGAGGACTTGGGCCTGCCGAAAGTTTCGAGCTTCAAATCCTACTCGTTTACCATTATTACTCAAAATACTCAAAATGATCACCAAGTCAAAATTCCATCCCCACTATCACGACCTTTGAACATACATCCTTGCACTGTGACAAACAGACATTAGCGAGTGCGTAGTGCCTTTTTCGTTTGTATCATTAAGCTCGATTACCGAGCAGATTTTCCGACACATTAGCCGCTAAGATCACCCCGCTTGGCGCTAATTACAAAGTTACCCCATTTCAAGCCGAATGCGAGGGAGCGTCAAAGAAACGTTGTGAAGGGCGCAACCTGATTATCATCCGGTCGTCAACTGTCGACGAAATGGCCGACATTAGACTCTACTCTCAAGCGACAACAAATTTTGCAGAATCAACCATCATATAAGTATGTCGTGGGCTTCCAAAGTAAACGAAAAACCATCGGATTGATGCCAGGCTTAGGGAAACCCATCGCTACCGCTTACTTTTTCTCAAACCACATTGTACGTGTTTGTCCGCCTACGCTTCTTAGCGGCAAACCCCCGAAAATTGCCCAATTGGGCACACGCGCGATTAGGTATGTTGTTGCTATAAAAATCACTAGATTGCCCCCTTGTTATATGTTCAGATTCAGGACAATCACTCGGTTATACTCAATGAACAAGCAAACTGCTGCCCTTTTCAGCAACCCCGAATTGCTCAAGACCGACGCCTATGTCAACGGCAAATGGATCAACTCCGGCAAAACCTTCGCGGTGAACGACCCCGCAAAGGACAAGGACAATTTGTTGGCGGATGTCACTGACATGGACCAGAAGCTGTTTGCGCTGGCTATTGACGATGCCTATGCCGCTTTCCCCAAGTTCCGCTCCCTCTCCGGCCGCGAGCGGGGTGCGATGTTGCAGAAGATCTACCAGTTGATGATGGACAATGCCGACGACTTGGCCAAGTTGATTGTGTTGGAGAACGGTAAGCCCTATGCTGACGCGTTGGGTGAGGTCAAGTACTCTGCCTCGTTCTTCCAGTGGTTCGCCGAGGAGGCTCCCCGGGTGTACGGCAGCGTTTTGCCCAGTGCCGACCTGAACAAGCGGATCCTCGCTGTCAAGCAGCCGGTGGGTGTGTGTGGTATCATGACCCCCTGGAACTTCCCTCTGGCGATGATTGCCCGTAAGATGGGTGCGGCCATGGCTGCCGGGTGCCCTGTGGTTATCCGTCCTGCCTCCGAGACCCCCCTCTCGGCGTTGGCTCTCGCCTACTTTGCCGAGGAGGCTGGTTTCCCCGCTGGTGCCGTCAACGTGTTGCCCTCCTCCAAGTCGCTGGAGCTGGGCAAGGAGCTCACCACCAACCCCAAGGTCAAGAAGGTGTCGTTCACTGGGTCCACCCGGGTGGGTAAGATTCTCATGGAGCAGCTGTCGCTGACTCTCAAGAAGCTCTCGATGGAGTTGGGTGGTAACGCTCCCTTCATCGTCTTCGAGGACGCTGACCTCGACAAGGCCGCCGCTGGTGCCATGGCCTCCAAGTTCCGCTCGCTGGGCCAGACCTGTGTCTGTGCCAACCGGTTGTACATCCACGAAAAGGTCTACGATGAGTTCACCAAGAACTTCATCGACCTTGTTAACAAAACCAAGATGGGCAACGGTATGGACAAGAACAACACCCACGGCCCCGTCATCAACCCTAAGCTGATGGAGAAGGTGCGCGAGCACATTGACGACGCGGTGTCCAAGGGTGCCAAGGTGCTCGCTGGCGGTAACAAGTTGCCTGACCTTGGTTCCAACTTCCACGAGCTCACGGTGCTCGGTGACGTCACCGCGGACATGGAGATTACCAAGGAGGAGACCTTTGGCCCTGTGTGTCCCTTGATCAAGTTCTCCACCGACGAGGAGGTTATTGCGGCGGCCAATGACACCCCTGTGGGTCTTGCCGGCTACTTCTTCTCGAAGGACGCCACCCGTGTGTTCAGGGTCGGTGAGGCGCTCGAGGTGGGCATGGTGGGCATCAACACCGGTGCGCTTTCCGAGGCGGCGTTGCCGTTTGGTGGTGTTGGTGAAGCCGGGTTTGGTCGCGAGGGCTCCAAGTTCGGTATCGACGACTACACCGTGGTCAAGTCGATGGTGATTGGTTTGGAGTAGATAATTTCATAGGGTAACGAATAGAATATAAATGGAATCACGATACCAGGTGGGCGTTAAGTGCCAAGTGAGCGCTGTGGGTAAAGGTTAAGTGAGTTTGTAGGGCAATGCCAGGTAAGGGCGATAGAAAGTCGTTATATTATACACGTATATTACATTAGTGGCTCAGAAAGTGAGCATGGGCTGGTCGTCATCGAGACCGGCGTCCCCCAATGCCTGCTGGGGGTCCAACACCAGGTCGGGATGAGGAGGCACAAGCGGCCCGTCCACCGCCATGAGGTCCAGGTGCGGGTCGATGAGCTGTTCGAGCTGCGGGGGGAGGTCAGCAAGCGGCTCTGGTTCCGGCTGCGGGTCCGCAGCAGCGATCACCACCGTTTCTAGCGGCACCTGCGAGTCCGAGTGGTAGTCTGCGGGCGCCTCGTCCACCTTGGCTCCGGGGATCTTGATCAGGTGCAACGGCAGCTTCATGTCGATCAACACGGTCTTTCCCGGGTTGCGCGACTCGTACTCTGCCTGGATGTCCTGGGCCACCCCGTGGAACTCGCGTGTGTTGATGGCGTCGTCCAACTTGGCGCGAAGCGAGTCCACCGCAGCGGAAAAGTCGGGCACGGCGGTGTCGTTCTTGAGCTGGGCAATCTCCTGCTGGAGGGTGTCCCGGAACGACGTCTCTCCCAGCGGCAAACCGTCGTACACCGTCACGGCGTCTGGGTTTTCGCCCACCAACGCGTTGCGCATAAAGTCCAAGTTTTGCACAAGCTCTGCACACGTCACCAGCTTGAACGTGAGCGAGGACAACCCACCCTCACTTGTGATGCCGTTCACCACGGACGACGGGTAGTTTGTGAGGGTGGCGGGTGCGCTCTCGAGGTTTGTCAACGGTATTCCCTGGCCCATGCTTACAGAGGGACTGAGAAAGTTGTTTTTCACGCGGTCGATGTGCGGCTGCCTGCACACAGCGTGGCTGCAAAATGGGCAGTGGCCGGGGGTCTATGTACCATGTATTGCGTGTCTTGCGACGGAATGCTATATTAAGTGTGCTAGTGAGGGACGGGCGCCGGGCTACGAGTTTTCCACCAACGACTCCTCGATCCCGTCAATATAACTGTCAATGTCCTCTACCTTGAGCCCGCACAGAAGAGAAATGAGGCGGCGATATTTGTACATCTTTTCGTTAATGCCAAACTTGCCGGTCAACACCAGGAGGTCGCGTGAGAGCTTGGCCCGGCGGACCTGGAGCGTGGACAAGTCGTGCGCGTACCGCAACTGCTCCTCCGCCGCCAACTCGTCGTCGTCGCCCTCGCCCAGCAGCGGGTTGGCGGCATCGGCCACATGCGACTCCTCCAACTCCTGGACGAGGCTGCCGAGCTCGGCGGCCTGGCGCTGTTCGTACCGCGCCAACACCTTTTTCTCCACCGTAGCCACCTCGCCCGCGTACTTGTCCACCACCTGGTTGAGCAACTCGCGTCCCTCGGCCAACGTGCGGTACTGGTCCTCGCTGACCCCGCCCCCGGCCAAGTTCTGCTTGAACAGCTTGTGGGTGGCCGCCTCGGTCTGTTGCTTGGCGGCAATCTGGTCCTCGAGCGACTGGCGCTTGTGGTCGATCCGCGCCATCTCCTTGGCGTGGGTGGTGGCCAACAGCAGGATCATCCCCGAAAGCATCTTGCTCAAGTCGCTGAGCGCGAGGGTGGTGGTCAGCGTCCCGCGGATGGTGCCGTCGTCCGCCACCTGGGGCGGCTGCGGCTGGTGTTTCAGAACGGTGGGAACGTAGCGTGCCAGCAGCGGCGCCGGCGCCGGAGTAGCAGGCGGTCTTCGCTCGGGGGTCGAGTGTTCCGAAATCGCCGCAAGCGGTTGGTGGTGGGGCTTGGCCGGGGTCAGCACCGCCATTTTGTTGGTGGAGTCGGTGAAGATGTTCTCCTTGTTCTCGCCCGCCAGCAACTTGTCGAGGTGGGCCTTGTCGACACGCACCCCGTCGTCCTCCATGTCGTCGCTCTGTTCGGTGGTGCGCTGGGTGTCCGGGGTGTCGCCCATGAGCCGCAGCGGCTGCACCGGCGTGGCCAACGCGCTGGGGAACCCGTCAATGAACGGGTGGGTGCCGTTGGCAAACTCGGGCGGGCCCATGCTGCCGGGCGCCATGTCGCCTGCCACCATCGGTGCCGGGTACACCGGCTTGTGCGGGGGAACGTACCCCTCGATGAGGTTGTACCCGCCAATGATCTCGCCCGCGGTCTCCTTGCCGCTGTTCTCGAGGTCGTCGCGCCCGCCCACGTTCAAGATCATCTGGCACAACTCGCCCGCGCGCAGCTTGGCGGCCAAGTGGAGACAGGTGTCGCCGTTGACGTCCTGGTGGTTGATGACGTTGCTCAACAAGTCCACCTGCTCGTTCATCTGCGAGAGCTGCTGCAACTTGTTGAGGCAGATCGCCATGTAGTACTTGAGCGACGGGAGCTTCAGCGGCACCTTGCCGAACTGGCACAAGTAGTGCAACGGGGTGCGCCCGTTGATGTCGGTGTTCAGCAAACACTTGTCGAGCAAGTGCAACACCTCCTCGAAGTTCTTGAGCTCGTAGCAGTTGTTGAACAGAATGAGCTTCAGCAACGGGTTGAGGCCAAACGTGTTGACGGCAAGAATGTTGGCGCCCTTTTGCACAAGCAAATAGATCATCTGGTAGTTGCCGATGGACGCCGCCCAGTGCAACGGCGTGTGGCCCTCGTCGTCGATGGGCTCGTTGATGTTAAAGTTGTACGGCGGGTTGTGGATAAAGTAGGGGATCTCGGCGTTGTCCTCGGCAAAGAACTTGAGCAACTGCGCCGCGTACGGCAGCTCGTCGATCTCGGGCGCCGGGAACACCGGGCGCTTGCCGTCCTCCGCCAGCAGCATCAGGGTGTCGCTCTCCTTGATCACCTCCTCCTGCGACCAGGTGCCGTTAGTCAGCTGCAGCGACATCCGGTCGTAGCCCACCATCGCCTGCTGGCGTGGCGGCGGGTAAAAATCCACTTGCTGTGGCGGGGGCGGGTGCTGGCCATGAGCCATGCCCTGGTGCTGCATGCGTGCCCGCTGTAAGTACTCCTGCTGCTGAGACAACGACACCGTCATGTTCATCATCGGCGGGCCCTTGGGCGGCATCTGCTGCTGCGGGTGCGGCTGCTGGGGCTGGTAGTACGGTGGCGGCGCCGCCATTGGCTGCTGTGACTGGACAAACATCCCCTGCGACGGCGGCAGTCCCTGGTAGTGGTTCGGCGAGAACTGCGGCTGGCCCGGCGGGTAGTGGCCGAGCTGGCCCATCATCGGCCCGCTCCGGGCGGGTCCGTCGTTGCGGGGCTTTTTCGTCGGCGTCTCCTCGGGTTTTTTGGCGCGTTTGGTGTAGCGGCGCTTGATGGGGGTGGCCTCCTTGGCCGGGGTCAGCTTTTGCTTGGCCGGGATGTCGAGGTTGGGGTCGGCGGTGTCGAGGTACAACACCGGGGCCTGGTCGGCGGTGATGCCGTAGGTGGTGGCCAAGCGCTGCGCGTCGCCCAATGGGATCCACGTGCCCTGGAAGCGGCCAAACCCGCCCTGGACCTTTTCGTGGCGGCCCTGTTGCACTCCCTTTTCCAAAATCTTGGTTCGTTTGGCCTTCGGAAAGTTGCAGCATTTGAGGATCTGGGTGGCATTGACCCAGTCGTCCTTTATCCGCCGCATGATGGGCGACTCGTTCATCGTGCACTCATACACCTCGGTCTAGCGTGGTTAGTATTGGTTGTTGGCTGGGTGGGGCGTGGGCATCGGGCCCACCATCGCTTGCTCGAGACGCGTCGCGGCGACGGGCAAGCCCACGCGGAAAACCCGGTGGAACCGCGGGCGTGGCGGGGTGCGGGCCCGGCTGCGGTGGCAATTCGGTACTTACATTGGAATAGGTGGCCCTAAATACCCGGGGGTCTCCTTCGGTCATGGCTGGGGTGCTCGGAATGCAAACGTCGACAGTGAGCGTCTGAATTTTGAACGAGTCTGGCAGCCCCTAGGTGCGGAGCGGATATTCCTGCAGAAAAACTTATCCGCTCGCCAAAGAACACAGGGTTTTACTGTCCACACGCGTCCCTCGGGTGTGCAGGTTGACACCGGTCATGGCTACGGATCAGACACGGCGGCGGTGCGGGCACGGTGATCCGGTGGGGCGATCGGGGCTAAAGTTTACGTTGATTTTGCGGATCCTTCTCTCCTCATTAATAATGCAGATTTTCAATTAGCCGTATCAGGAAATGGCGTGGCTGCATAGAGGTGGATTGGCCTCACTATTGTTGGCGGCAGCAAACTGAGGCGCTGATTAAGCTTTAGATAATCGTCGCCTCCAGTGGCCGCGGCTACCGCGGTTGCTTGCTGCAACCTGGCCACGGCGGTGCTGTCATTTGTCGCAATAACCCGACTCGTTTTTTTCGTGGCAAGTGGGGAACCCTGGCCACCTACATACGCTACAGGGCATGCCCATGCGCGCACCTATTGTCTCTTCTCTTGGCTCGCTCGGCAACAGGCCCGGGCTGGCTGGCACCACCGGTGGTCCCCCCGCCGGATATGCCGACAACACCTTAGATCGGGGGCGTCCGACCACAGTTCGGTGCATGCTACGATTCCCGAGGCCCGCGGGGCCCGCACCGTGGTTCCAACGTAGTGTCAGGTTTACGCGTTTATCTGTGTTGGCTGATCGATTCGATATACAGGTTGTATCACGGCGCAGCTTGCAGCACGCAGGTGGACAAAGTACACATAAGCACATCACCGCTATTAATATCTTGGCGTCATCCCCACATTAGCACAAACATGGTTCCTCCGGTGAAGAAGCGCCTAGGGATCCAACAACCCGATGTGCAAGGGGTCACCGGCACCGTGGTCATGCTCGATGACCCCGACGAGATGCAGCTGCGGAACGACTCGATGAAGCGGCTGGAAACCGGGGTGATCTTGCAGCCGCAGCCCCACGACTCGCCCAACGACCCGCTCAACTGGCTGATGTGGCGCCGCGACATCTGCTTGCTTGTTATCGGGTTCCAGCTGTTCTTGGGAGGCGGCCAGTCCCCGTTGTTGGCGGCGGGGCTCCTGCTGTTGGCCACCGAGTTTGACAAGCCGATCACGACGATCTCCTATTTGGTCGGCGGTTTTATGTTGTCGCTTGGGTGTGGCAGTGTGATCGCGTCACCGCTGGCGGTGTTGTACGGCAAACGGTTGGTGTACTTGGCGGGGATTCTCCTCTTTTTGGCCGGCTCGTTGTGGGGCGGTGCTGCGCCCGACTTTGGCAACTTGATGGGCGCCCGTGTGTTGTGTGGGTTTGGTGCGTCCCCCACCGAGCTGTTGCCGCTGGCCACCATCGCCGAGATCTATTTTGCCCACGAGCGGGCCTATCGGGTGGGCATCTACACCATGTTGATGTTGGGGGGCAAGAACATCGTGCCGTTGCTCAGTGGGTTGGTGTTCCAGTACTTGGACCGGCACTGGTTGTTCTGGATCCAGTCGATGTTTTTGGGCGGGACCCTTTTGGCCACGTTCTTGTTTGTCCCCGACACGTTTTGGGATCGCGAGCCGAACCCCAACAAGCGGTCGGAAGAAGAGACCGACGCTGCGCGACACACCAAGTACTACCACCCGCCCACCGAGCGGCCCAACGCGTTTGCGTTGCGCCGGCCCACCACTAACAACGTGTTGGAGGGGGTGGAGTCGTTGGCGCTGTCGGTACAAGACCAGGCACTCACCGGCACCAACGTCAATCCCGTGGGCATTTTGGAGGACTCCACCGCGCCCGCGACCCCGAAGCGAGCCAAAGCGCGGTTTGGGTTGTGGGGCCTGAAGCCCGACGTGGACCGCACCGACCCCGAGAAGCAACGGCCCGAAGAACCTAAGCAGCTGTGGGTGTCGACGATGAAGATCTTCACCGGCCGCCAGACCACCGACTCGTGGTGGATGGTGGCGTTGCGCCCGTTCTTTTTGTACACCTATCCGCACGTTCTCTTTGGCTCGTTCACCTATTGTTTTGCGGTGGTGTGGCTCATTGTCATCTCCGAGACAATCTCGGAGATCTTTGTGGGCGAGTACGGCTACACCATGCTCAAGACGTCGCTTTTCTACATTTCCCCGTTTGTTGGCGGCTGTCTTGGGCTGATGCTGTGTGGTCTCATTTCCGACCGGCTTGTGCGCTACATGGTGTCGCGAAACCACGGGGTCTACGAGCCGGAGTTCCGGTTGTTGATGGTGATCCCCGCCACCATCTTTCTGTGCATTGGTCTCATGGGCTTTGGCTGGTCGTCGTACGTGCACGACCCGTGGATTGGCCCCATTATCTTGTTTGGGTGTCTTGGGTTTGGCTCGCTGATGGCGTCCACCACTGCCATCACTTTCACCGTCGACTCCTACAAGATGTTCGCTGCTGAGGCGCTTGTGTCGCTCAACTTTCTCAAAAACCTTATGGGATTCGTGTTCTCGCTTTTCAACAACCGTTTCCACCAGTCGAAGGGGGGCCGCACTTCGTTTGTGGTCTATGGCTGCATCCAGATCGCCCTCTCGCTCACTGCCATCCCGCTCTACATCTATGGCAAACGCATCCGTGCGTGGACTGACTCGAAGGAAATCCTTCGGCTGTTGTATCGCCCCGACAACTTACCTCCGAACCCCTCCAAGAGTAACGTCAACACCCCGAAGGAGAGCCGTCGCCTGTCGATGGTGGTGGACGCTGACTCTAGTTCTGATTCGACGCCTCCCACAAAAGATAGTTTTTAAATGCATTCAATTCAGTTCTGTAACCAATCAACAGGTATATCGAGTTGGTTTCTCTCTAAATAGTCCGTAAACCGCGCGGAGGTGGTCATTCCGTTCCACGTCTCAACAGTCTCTGCTGCTTGTAGGCGGGGGAACCCAAACAGCTCGATGACACAGCCACTGGCGACGTTCCCGGAGACGGCGGCTGCTCGCCAGTCGCCTTGGGAAAGGACGAGCCCCATGATGAACCCCCCACAGTACGAGTTGCCGCCCCCCGTTACGTCCACCACTTTTGTTTGCGAAGTGTGGTACGCTGGGAAGGTCTCCAGCACTCCGGAAGCGCACACGTACACGCCCTCGGGTCCGAGTCTCAACACTACCCCGGCTTCCACCCCAAGATGGTCGCGAAACACCAGGGCTACGGCCGCTACTGAGGCGTCCTTGTCGAGAACCTCGCTACAGAGCGATCGGGCCTCGTCTAGGTTAGGCGTAAACACTGCTATCGAAGGAAGAAGCTTTTTGAGCCTCGAAAGTGTCGAAGCAACGCAGTCCGTTGGTAATGGCTCATAAATGAAGCGAGCTTTAGGGTTAGCTCGAGAAATATCCTCCACTAGCTCGAACGCCCGCTCAATCAGACAAATGAGGTGGTACCATTCGTAAGACATGAGACCACACTCCGCCAAATCAGGAGCAAAGAGTTGGCGTTTGGGAGTGACATACCGGAAATGGCGGATGTCATTCTCGTCGTAGTAATTCACCCCTCGGGTTGTCAACCGCTCCGGGTTCTTACGAAACACTATCGAAGTGTGCCATGACTGCAATTCGGTGGCTACAGAGGCAGGGAAGTCGGTTCCCATGTCTATCACACCCCCCACCTTGTCAGCGTACCGGGCTCCAGCGATTATACGCGCCCCAACCATGAAGTATGGGCCCGCACCCCCAACTTTGTCGGTGATTGGCGGTCTGTCCCAGTACTCGTTGTCATCAACGATGAACATACCCATCGTGCATACCAGCATGTTATCAACCTTTTTTCTTGTTATCTGATGCTAGGTTGATTTTTACGTCGCATTAACACGAATACACCATATTCGTTGCAAATTCGTGAGGAACCGTTTTGATTCTAGGCCAGGCAAATCTAGGCTTTTCAAAATTTAAACTTTGAGGCTGGAAACCACTTAATCGGTGTCCCTTCCAAAATGGGAACCTTCGCGTCGTAAAACGTGGGCCAATACAACGTTGACTCTATTTTAATCAAAGAAGTCGTACAGTCGTTCCAATATTTTTTAGAAAAATTATAGGGTACTAGTCAAATTCAGCGGAATTCGTAGGCACTTATCTTCAGTTCATTAGTCACGAGAACTTACCCTCGATAGGTCGAAAATT
>JAKTTW010000114.1:0-29349 GCA_030560525.1 Diutina catenulata
GTTCTGTGGCGATACCGCCCATCCTGACGCTAGATTGCACCTCCCACCTCCCGGCCCGTCGGCCATCGAGTAGAAGCGTGCAACTGCACATGTCAGGACTGTTCGAGGACCCGTAGCTGGTGGGTCGCGACGCCACCAGTAACAAACCCTGTCACCAGACCAACAGACGCTGAGCCATTACCATGGCGCGAAGCGCCAACGGATAATGACCCAGCCGAGAGACTTCATCAGAAGTACCAACAGCACCGAGGCTGTGGTGAGCAAGTATCACCACGCTAACGACAAGCTTTTGTAGCCTCCTTGGGGGGATTTTTTTCCCCCATCTTCTTTGATTTTCTTTTTGCTTGTCGCTGCCTTCCGTAGTAACGGGAAAGGAGCCGGACTTGCAGGGTGCAAGCGAGGCTCCGAAGCCAGCGAGTACCTGGGGGCCGTAGCCCGAGCAGTCCCCCTAGCGAAGTGCTAGCGGCCCTGCCCATCACCCAGGCTCGGTGGCTGGCCTCCATCCAATCACGCAGTGTCCACACAGCATGGACACCAGATCCGGGTTATCTGAGGTGCATTGGGGGCACCCGCGCTTGCTACCAGGGACGGCTCGACCTGGTTCGGATTGGATGAGGTATACAGAAGAAAAAGCTCTTGGGCGAGGGAACCAGCGTATTTATGGTATTTGGGAATTGTTGTGCAGGCTGGCAGAGTCTTTGTGGTTGGCAGAGTAGCGACGGAAAACAGGGTAATTGGTGTAACTCTTAGTGTTTGAATCGGAGGATTGGGTCTTTGTAGTTGCCCTGGTTGGCTTGAAAGCAGCGTCTGTAAAGTGTTGACTGGTATGGCGTCCCAAAAGGGAAATGTGCACCAATTCCGCACCAGTGAGAATTACGACTAAGCTTCATTGTTCAAGAAACGATGCAGTGAATACAGCAGTTATTACAAGTTTTATGTATATACTGCCCATCGTTCAATGCACGTGGACGATCGGATTCGATCCCCGGTCGTTGGGTCATAAGTTGAGGAACTTTATCTCGTCTGAACCTTATCCACCACCCCTAATGACACAAATATGAACGTAGATACACAATCAACAACAAAGAACATCTTCTTGGTGCTAGATTCAACATTTAAGAGCGCTTATCAGTCGAAAATACCTTGATGTGCGTGGTTTGAGATCTGAATGCCTCCGCCACCTCTGATGATAATTGCAATTGGTTAACGCCAGTTAGAAAGGAGTAGGGTTTCAAGCTGAATTAACACATCCTACGAGATAAGTCTGTTTCGACGCGTGATCCTCGAAATCAGGCTCAATTGAATCCGTTTTCCCAATACGCGTCTTTACGTACCCATCAGCACTAACTCTGAGACGCGAACAAACCAGAATCGTGCTGATACAGGTAAAACCTTATCTCTCATCGACCTCTTGCTGTCTCTCTACCACCCAGCATCAACCACTCCCCATTTTTCACTCGATCGGACCGATTTTTCACTCCTTCTTCCACTACCCCCAACCCAACCTCCACGGCCCCAAACTCAACAATCCCCTACATAAACCACCACCACATGCCTCCCACCAGCCTTCTCAGCCCCCCTACGTCCCCATTCTCCCATTCCACCCGTTTTCCGTCTCCACCCTCGTGCTGCAATCCTGCACTTCACCGCTCTCATCGCTCAAAGACCCAGCCCACACAGTCCCCCACCCCATCACAAACATGTCTGACGCTGAGGATAACGCCTTCAACGAGGGCATGGAGAACTTCGACGACTTCGACGCCCCGGACCACTTCTCCGACGACGAGATGGGCCAGGACGACCCCGCGCAGGCGGGCGGCGACGATGTGACCGTCGACGGCAAGACGGTGGTCAACGGGGGCTACCTGGCGGAGGACGCGGCAGCACACCACCCGCGGGTGAAGACGGAAAAGGAGTTGGCCATCCCCAAGAAGAGCCGCACCACCACCCCCTACATGACCAAGTACGAGCGGGCACGCATCTTGGGCACCCGGGCGCTCCAGATCTCGTTGAACGCGCCGGTGTTGGTGGACATCGAGGGTGAGACCGACCCCTTGCAGATTGCGATGAAGGAGTTGGCCCAGAAGAAGATCCCGCTTGTGATCCGCCGGTACTTGCCCGACGGCTCGTTCGAGGACTGGGGCTGCGACGAGTTGATCATTGATAATTAGCCTAGGCTGTGTAATATAATAGAAAGGAACAGGATTTGGGCGTGGGCTCAGTGTTGGTGCTTGGCTAGGAGGAGACCCTGAGGACGGGGTGTCAACGAACACCGAAGTCTATTTTACGAGACTTTGAAACCGAGTTTGAAACGAACATTGAAGTGGGGTGGTCCTGGTAACCAATGCAGTGATCACTTTCATTGCCTTATAAGATTCCTGTTTTGTTGTGCTGTTAAACCTTACCACCTACTGTGAGATAAAGCACAAAGTCGCCTACTCAGATCATAGGAGCCAATTGTTGGAGGTAACGTAACCGACAAACGTCCATCAGAGTTTAACGATCGTAAGTTAGAATTCTCACATAGTTCTCCTCACACCAATCTCTCCTTCCCCCAATCTCTCCTTCCCCCAATCTCTCCTATCACCCTCCAATTTTCTCTTCTATTAATACTCTACTTGAAAAAGTCCCCCAACAAGTTCGCCATCATGTTCCCCTGCTTCGGCTTACCCAAGTTGAGCCCAAAGTACTCCTTGCCGAGGTACTCAGTGGGCGCCAACAACTCCGCCTTCTCCAACTCCGGCTTGTAGTGGTTGTACAACCCCAAGAACTTGGTGCCTGCGTCCGCCTGCTTGGGCAACGTGAGCGCCAACAATTGGGCGAAGTTGATGAGGGGAGTGCCCTCAAGCACCTTGGCACCATTTTTCTCCACTGGGGTCAACGACGAATCCCGCTCGCTGAGCTTCTTCATAAACCGGTCCGCTGCCTCGGTGGCAAACTTGACGTTGTGCAAGTACCCGTAATTGATAACCGCACGGGCCAAGAACATCCCGGGGTCGACCTGGGGGTTGCGGGCCAGCCACGCCGCCAACAAGTCGACGTACACCGCAAGCAGCGCGTGCAGCCCGAGAATCAAGTGCAACTCGGTCACGGCAAAGAGCTTAGCGTCGTCTTCGAGCTTTCCCTGGCCAAGCGACCGAGCAAACGCCGCACCGAAGGTGTCGTGGAGAGCAGCGTCGCCAAACTTGGACTTCTCGTACTTCTGCAGCCACTGGATCGCCTGTTTGGAGAGGTCCACCACTGCTTTTTCGCCATCGGGGAGCTGTCTCACGAGCTCAATCACCGCCACCTTCAGCTCGGAGTCACATACGCCTTGGTCAGAGTACACCTCGATGAGGTAGCTGATCAAGTCTGCTGCCAGCGCGTACTGCTTGTTGGCTGCCAACACCAGTGCTCCCTTGGTCAAAATCTGGGCCGCCTCCGCGTACTGTTTCGCCTTGACGTAGCGGTTGGTGATGGTGCGGAGGGTCTGGTGCGCCTCATAGTACTGGCCGGCCTCTATACGGGCCTCGAACCGCTTGATTGTCAGCTCTAAACGGGACATTGGGGGAGTGGACGGCGCTGGGTTGGGCTTGGTTATGAACAGCGAATTTCTCGGGTGGAAACGCGCGTGGGCTCAGAACGGGCGGTGGAGGAAGGTGGCCGGGGAATAGTGGGGTAAGGTCGATTACGGGGACAACCGGGAGGTTTTATCGAGTGTGTTGAAATGGGTTTTTGAATTGAATTGCTATCAGTGAGAGGTAAAGTTTTAGAGTGTTTTTGTATAATTTTAGAAAATTGTTCGGGATAAATGTGGGAGATAGGTCAAGGCACAAGTTCGAATCCTGGGAAATGTGGGTAAAACGACGAAGGTGCTCACGATTTCAGCCGCTCTGCTCAGGTATAAGTTAAAGTTCCCAAAGACACTAGGGTGACAGAGCTATTTTTGTCTCAGTTTAAGCTGTGCCTCGACCTGCGAATTAATATGTGTTAGTATTTACGATTGATTCAACACGCCGCAGTGTGACCCCCTGGGGCTGATTAAGATGAAATATACTCGAGTAAAAACATATAAACCGAAAAACTTGAAACCCAACTTAATTGGTCTGGCAGTTGCTGGCGTACTTGCCGGTAACGAGGTTGCAATCATCGTCGTACAACTTCCACTTGTGCCATTCACTCGACATATGGGCATCCTCATTATACAACTGGTGCATCTCGTTTCCTTCTCTCATACCGCCATAGTTGTCACCCGCGTTCAACCATTGGGGACCCTTCTCTTCCTCGGGGTATCTCCAACTTTCGAAGTCCACCCAACCGGCGTAAACGTCATATTCAATTAAGGCAGGGCCGCCAACCTCACACGTTCGATGACGGGCTGCACCATCGCATTTTTGCTCGAAAGTTTGCAGAATACTCTCGGTTTTAGACTGGGTTGCTTTGAAACTCGTTTTTCCCGTGAACTGCTCGAGACTGAGACCGATTTCAACGCTTTCTTCAAAACTTTTGGTCTCCGATTTCGAAATAGTACACGATTTGGATGAAACATCATGTTTCCCACACGGTGTGTCCGAGACCTTCCGAACATCGCGCGCAAGCCGTCTTTGAGCTTTCATACACACGACCCACGCATCAGTGCGCTCAACACCGTCCTCGCCGGTTTTCTTACCACCAAAGTGGCCAACGTAGCAATTGTTGTTCCACCCATATTCAATTTCATCAAGAACGATGTTGAGAGAACCATCCTTCGTATAACTGTACTTGACAGGGTCGCCACCATGGAGACGCGATTTCATCGTCTCCCAGTCAGCGAGAGAGTTGATAGAATCACTCTGATCAAAATCATCGGAAACGTCCCTGATAGCAGGGGCGGCAAGGGCAGCAGCAGCGAAGATAAGAGTGAGTTTCATGATTGTGAGCTTGAGTTGATTTGATGAGGAAAGAGAGAAGAATTCAGGGCTATTTATAATTCATTCCTGACGACGCTATCAACGCGCTTAAGCTTTTTCTGGGTATGCTTTTGTTTGAGATGAAGAATGGTTCGAATCCTCGTCGTGCACCATGCGGCGTACTTCGTATTTGACGTCATATAGAGTGTGTACTCACGAGCCGAGCTAATATTTTGTGAGCAACGACATGTAAAAGTGAACGACTTGAGAAAGTGTTTCAAGAAGACAAAATGAGTGAGAAGTCACACCGATCTCTTGTCAACATCATTACCATTTGACAAAGGTCGTAATGAATGTTTGTAATGGATGATACTAAATTTTGGATCAACAACTGGAATAAGGTTTGCTGCGCAAATCGGCGCAGTAGTCTTGGCAAAATCTTAATTTTGCCAAGCTTGCCATTCCTTAAACACGCGTCATATTGTCCACGAAAGTGTCGAACTGTAAGGACATATACGTGTATCTATGAGACAAAAGTGGTATATCAAACACCCTCAATCTAAGTACGAGCGTATTATTCTCAAGTGCAAATGCGTGTTTGTTTCTATTTTGAGGCACTGTTTGTAGAGCGCGCGATTTCCGACGCGAATTTTCCTCGGTACCTGCATTGACATGCAGGGTCTAGATTCCATTCGAAGACCAGTTTACCTTCAATACTGTTAGCTCTGCCGGGTTGCATCACATATGAAAGCCTGCGTCAAAGCTGAATAACATTTCTCCTGTGTCTGGTGTTTGTTTTGAAACTGCTTTAGCATACAATGTCAGTCTTTCCTCCGAGGGTTGACATGATAAACGCCGTGCATATATCAGTTGCAAAGCAGTTGCAAAGTGGTCCTAAGGTCAATTCCACAAAGTATTCCAATTGAGTGCCAAAAATAGAGAAATATCACGTATTTTCTGGTTTTATTACGGTTAGATGAGGATGATTAATTTTGCGCGACTTCCAGTATTAATCACTGCTGCATGTAAAACCTTCAGACTTTTGGTGAACGCGCCTCGGGAGCATTCATGATTAAATTTCGAAGCGAGACAATTTTTGGGAAAACAAAGAATTGATTTCAGTCACAATATACCACCTGTTGTTGTGCAATTTAACAATGCTCCTTACTGAAGCTGGACAACGACGAAGCTGCAAAAATTCCATTCCGTCAAACTTTTGAGCACAATTTCTAAAAAATTCAAATAACATCTTAGGCCTTGAACAATTCGAAAGTCTTGAAACCCCAAAACGGGACTTGTTGACGCGGAAAAGTCAATGGTCTATAAAGGGTCCTCTGAGCAAGTTTGTTCACCATCCTTCCACAATCAATATATCGGATTTGTGCTCTCAATTTTTTTCTTTAGCTGGTGTGACTTTGGAACTGGTAAAAATTTGTCAAGTTCAACCTACTCGCTCGCAAGATCAAACAAATCTAAGAACATTCTCTGCCCTACTAAATACCAATATCTTGCAAGATCAGCGGTGACCACCATGTCTTCAGACTCAGGAAAAAGGAATCCATGGTTCTGGGCTGATTTGGTTTGACACAAGGGCGGATTGCTACTTGACTTGCTACACTGCGTCTCTTAGTTCCAGACGTATTTTCAAATACCTGACCGTGACTGAGGTCCACGAGAAACTCCTCACAATCAGAAAATTGATTCCACATCAGTTGACAGCAGGGCAGTTTAGCGTATGATCCAGCTATTTCTCAGTGTATACTTTCACCCTTTCACAATTTCAATTTTAGTAGCATTACAAGCCATGAAGTTAGCACTTATGACGGGCGTGCATTCTTAGTGTCGGCAAACCATTGAAGAGACTTTCCATGGGCTTATAGCAAATGTTCATCACCTTGAGCTTTTGTCGTTTGTGTGAGGATGAGCCTCGCAGCTCCAAAATGAGTATTAGATGATACACAACAGACACAAGCCTCAACTTAAATTGTCAAATATTGGATGGTAATACACGCATAGAGAGCCAACTGGATGGTAACTGAAAATGACACAGAAGGCTCCCGCTCTCCCACGTGCGGACGTTCCTTTAACTTTAGTCAGGGGGATTCAACAGATATGTCGTCGACAATGTCTACGATCTGGTGTAAAGTTAAACATCAGTTGCTAAATCGATCTAAGCTAGGGACTCTTCGCTAGTGAGCACTGCAGCTCATAGTCATTTGTTTGGCCATAAACGTCGCAGTCGGCATCTGTGCCGGCCCAAGTGTACCAACCGGTCTCACGGCCCCCGTCGTAGGCGTACTTGTTGTAATTGCGGTAATCCCACATCCCACCTCCTTCATTGCCTGCATTCAACCATTGGGGACCAGTCTTTGAGCTAGGGTACCTCCAGCTGTCCCAATGCACCCACCCGATATACATCTCATACTCAATCAAAGCCTTACCTCCGATTGTGCAAAATCTACCTTCGGATCGCCAGCACTTGTCGGTGAAACTAAACAGCTTAGAGTCACTAGTAGTCAGAGTAGTCTTGAACAGTACACCCATGGAGAACCCCTCACTCTTGAACCCGAAGTCCACACTCTGCTCCAAACTTTTGGACTCATCGTGCTCCCGCGTGCACTGCTGTTCTCTGTTGTTACCAGAGGCGCAATCTAACTCATGGCCCAACTTCCTTACATCCCAGGCCACCTTTCGTTCGCGAAGGATGCACTCCACTAGCGCGTTGTTCTTTTTTGAGCCGTCAGGCGTGTTCCATCTGCCACCCCAGTCAAGAACCCGACAGTTGTTGTTCCAGCCGTAGTCCTTTTCACCATAATGGCCAACCAACCTATCACCAGTCCAATAGATTTCACCATCGGCTGGCTTCTGGCCAATTGTGATGAAAGAAGAACCCGTAATGGGGATAGTTGCAGCGACAGCAGCAAGAAGAATAGTCGAGAGAACGGACGAAAGCATGACGAACTCGTTACATTTAGCGCTCATTTATACCAGTTGGGGCCCCGTGGGCTCTTCAGGGGGTTTCAAGGATATTCAGGGACACTAGGGGCTGGACTGTTTCGATAAGTGAAAGTATTACTGATGTCGTTAGACAAAGTCGAAGTGAAACTTTGATGCAGTCCAAACTCTAAGTTGGGTATTGACAGGGATAATCATTACCCCGAGTTACGTTCGAATCATGATTTCACAGCGGCCTGGGATTTAAGAATTCTGGTTAATGAGACCTTTGTGTCACATTTCCGACTTTCCTGTGAGAAATCTCAAAATGTTTTCCCCCCATGCGTGAGCCAGGCTAATTAATTAGTAATAAATTCATACTTCTAACCACTAACTGACTATGTCTAAGATGCTAAAGCTTAAATTTTTGCTTTTTTTATCATGTTGAGTTCAAAGGATTGCGAAATATTCTGGCTTAACGCCACGGCTGCGAATCAATGAGGCACCAAAATTGCCAAGGGGCAACTTCCTTTCGATGTTTGTTTCAAGTCAAATCAATAATAAATCTGGTTTTTCTTCAACTTTCTGTCTACCTCGTAAGTTGTTACTTCAGACATGGTTCACAAAAGCTTTCATAAAATTTGGAAACTTAAGGTTGAAAAACCACTCCTCATTATCCTTATCAAGGGTAGTAATATTGTAAACAAATTGATTCGTACTTTGAGCAACCTGAATAACTATACAGTTTACTTACAGTCCAGGGCATAGTCAGCATTTTGGCCATAGACGTTGCAGTCGTCGTCAGACGCTCTCCATCTATACCAACCAGATTCCCTGTTCCCGTCATAGGCATGCTTCTGGTAGTAGCGGTAGTCCCACATGCCAGCGCCATCGTCTCCAGCGTTGATCCATTGAGGACCACTACCCGAATCAGGGTATCTCCAGCTATCCCAGTGCACCCAGCCAATGTACATGTCGTACTCAATCATGGCTTTACCACCAATCTCACACTGTCTACCCTGATCCTCACAAGAAACCTTGTAGGTGAAAGTCTGGGAGTCGCTAGTAGTCTCTGTGGATTTAAACTTCGAACCCAAAGAAAAACCTTCACCTTCAATACCAGCACTGACCTCTACCTCCACACTGCTGGATTCTGAGTGTTGACGGGTGCAAGATCGTTCATCCTTACTGCCGGCCACACAGTCCAATTCTGGTCCAATTTTTCTCACGTCGTAAGCAATTGACCGTTCCTTGTGAATACATTCAACCAAAGCATTACTTTTCTTGGAGCCATCAGGAGTGTGCCATCTTGCACCCCATTTTAAGACACGGCAATTGTTGTTCCAGCCATAGTCGGTTTCCTCACCGTAGTGGCCATACAACTTTTCACCCACCCAAAATATTTCCTTGGGTGAATCACCAACGATAGCAAAATTGTTCCCGGCGGGAATAGCAGCAACAACAGAGGCGAGAAAGAGAAGAGACAACATGTCTTGATCGATACTGAAGCAAGCAAAGTTGCCAGCTATTTATACCCCAAAAAATGCCCTCCCTCGTGGGGTCCACCTAGCAAATTGGGGCACTAAATGAACAATGATGACGTCAAAAGTGGGATACAACTTAGCGTATGGTAGGAAACCCTATGGGTTATTTTAATGCCGTATTCTGCACAATTTAGTTTCACATCTCCGGGAGTTGCCCAGGCTTGCTCCAAAATCACTTTGATTAATATGGCTTGTCCTTTTGAAGTCAATCCATTGAGACAAATGAGTTGGAAGAAGGTCGGGCATGTTACAAAGATTGATCGGATAGATCTCGGGCCGTCTGGACCTTGACGCATGATCGACACGTAGTTTTAGTATAATGAACAGGGTGAACGGCTGAACGGCTGAACGGGGGCGGAGGGCAAGCCGCATTCAAAGTTGGTTTTACTCTGAGGGCTGAAGGATGTCGATAAAGGCATTCAGTTTTGAGGTAATCTTCATGATATATCGAGGCAAGCATCTCGTATTTTTGCCTCTGAAAAGAGCAGAACTGACTGTGTCCACGTAGGTAAAGATTTGTGCTCTCAAAGCCAGTTTTGGATGAAGATATTGCTCAACAATAACGCTAGAAAGGGGCTGCTCACCCCGCGGCTCAAGAAGACGCGTATGCAGAGCCACAGTAACCAAAAACAAAACAGAGCATTCGAGCAGACACCATCAACTGCTCGCAAAACAGTTTTCTCATGCTACCATATCCTCGTTAGAATCTCACGCAGGGTCCATTTATTTACGAGAATGCGCTTGGTGTGACGGATTGATCCAGTCCCCAGCACTATAGTGTACAATAATGGGAAAGCTAGCCGAAAGGCACCCCGAGGACTATGCGAGGGCTTAACGCCCCTAAGATATGGCCACGCATTTTGAAGGAATGCGCCATGGGCACGGCACGTAAAGTCGACATCAACTTTACATGTTAATCATGACGCTAAGAGAAAAGCAGTACCCGCTATGCCGACAAATCCATGCATTACAAGGGAATCACATTCTATATGCGAAGTTACAGAGCATTGTTCACATTCTTTACTAGGGCTCGGTGCTCTCGCGACCCTTATGATGCATAATAGGGACGCATACGTAAAATGTTGCCGGGTGTTTGTGGCCGTGGGTTTAATATTAGCGCATGGCTCACGTGAAAAAACTGATATACCCCAAGCTAGTTTTCAAGGAAAATAATGCCGCCCATATCTGTCGCTTTTGAACTAACTGTATTCTCTCTGGGTGAGAATTACGAATTATTCGACTTGGTGGTCAGCAATCAGTGAGTCAGTCTGCGTGACTTTACAAGTCCATTTCATTGAAGCGGCTAGAGATATTCGTTCGACCCTTGGTCTGTTGACAAATGGTGAGTTAAGAAATTCGAAATCAGAATCCTTTGCCGACTCTGATCAAAACTCCCTGTCTATTGGTGGGTCTTAAGGCGTCGCGGAGTATTCAGTTGTGAATGCCTTGTGTATGAGACCAAAAGATGCATTAATTGTCCAACTCCGACAATACAAGAAGCTCATACCTCTCGCTTGGCGGATTGCACAATTCACCCTATTGCAGGAGAACTACGAGGAATTGTTTACATCACCAACGGATACGAGAGTAGCCTGGGCTCATGTAAGCAAAACATCAGGCTTGACGCTCAAAAAAGAAATTAGTTGGTGCTTTCAGAAAGTTGACCCCCGAGCTACGAGCTGGTGACTGGTGACAATTTGGGACGAATTTGCGAGTTCTCCAGATTTTTCCACAACCCTTCCGAGGGATTTCTGACCAATGCCACTAAGCCAATTAGCAATTCGTTCCTTTCTTTTGAGCCCTCGCTAGGGTTTCGCTTTGTGCACGTTTCGTCATCTATTGTTCGTGAATCTCACTCATGACATTCAACTGATAAGCCTCTACGAATTTCAAAGCTGCGCAAGAAAGCGAGCTTAGTGCAGAGAGTAGAGGCCCCACTGTTTTACAGAATGTCAAAACACGGCGTAGTCCAGAATACCACTTCTTCTCGTGTTTTACCGGATGCAGACAATTCTCGAGACACGAGTGAACAACGAGACGCCCGAGCCATTGTTACCAAATTCGAATCTACCATCGCGCACCAGACGATCGACTAAAAAGCATCGAAGATCATGCACAGGTGATGTGGAATTTCACGAGAGTGCCATCTAAGTTGATTGATTCAGTCATAGGGCGTTTACGTTTTTGCAGCCACGATTGTGGGGTAAGACCCTCGCCAAGTTAGCAAGTCGTCCAAGCAGACACCGCTAAAGGTGAAAGACGCGAATCTCATTGTCCTGTTTGCCTATCTGAGTTTCGAACAATCCTTAAGCCCTATCTCGCGTTTTGTTTTGACTGTCTGGGTGGTCTTTGTTGAGGACCCCATCAACAATGGTCTTGTCAACAATGAAATAGGGTGTCGAGGCCAGACGTGGTATAAAAGGGCCACCAAAAACCGACTAAATTCAACAATGAAGTTCTCTACTGTCGCCACTGTCGCTGCTCTCGCCGCCATTGCCAACGCTGCCCCGGTTGACCTCCCGGTCGACGCTCCAATTGACGCCAACACTCCTCTTGGTGACTACGCGGACTACCTCAAGGACCTTTTGGGGAACACCACGAGCGGTCTCGGCCAGACGTTGAAGGCGGTCCTTGACAACGTTGCCCTGCTCCTCGGCGGTATCTAGATAGTCAATACACACTAGTATTTTGAACCAAGAACCAGGGGGCGGGAACCAACACCGGAATACAATTACAAGCAAGTGCGACCCATACCTGACACCTCTTCTCCTACCCCAACACTTCTCCTCCTCCAACTCCAACCTCCTTCTCTATTCGTCCCAACCGTCTCGGACTTCCTGCATACACCAAATCCGGGTGAGCCCGGTCTGAAAATCACTCATTGCGATTCGATAGCCATCGGTTGTATCCACGTTTAAAGTCCACGATGAGAGCCGCGCTTAGATTGTTCAAGTACACCCCTTCCATCAAGTTTGTTGGCGGCCCCCACCCCGTGCACAAGAAGGCTGCTGGTGTGCACCCGTGTGCCCCCAATGGCCTCAAGCCCTCTGGCGGGGCCTCCGGGTCGGCGGGTTCGGCCTCGTCCGGTCCCATCCACGTTGGCGAGGGTGAGTACGCTCTTCGTGCTGAGTTGCCCCTTCGTTTCCGTGCCAAGAACCCCACCGAGTTCGAGGCTGAGGACATCATGTCTGGTGGTGCTGACCTTGTGTACTAAATGTGCGGAGGCACCGGCCTGAGGTGCCCGGAGGGGCCTTGGGATGCTTGAAAGAGCGAGAAAACGGGGAAACCCACGAATATAGACGACACTAAGTAACGAATGGAATTCACTAGAAAGATTGGGCTGTGGGATGCCCGCTGTAGGGCGGGGGAGGTGTGAATGTGTTAAATTAGAATCATAGCTAAGTTTGGTGCATGAGACAAGGAGATTGAAGAGAGTACTGTGGGATGTAATGTGAATTGAGTTTGTTGGTGTAGGTTTCCAAGTTCCGGCAATTTGCGTCGGTATCTCTAAGAGAATGATTGCCAGCCAAAGTAGTAACAGCATATCCCTTTATATGCTCCGCCGTTCGAGACGTCACACATTTCAGTCTGGACACACCGGATTTCAACTCCCTCCTAATCCGGGACTCGCCAACGTTCCCCGAGTTTCGCCGAGCTCGCTTAGTTCTCCACATATTCGGAAGTTCGCGACAATGGCTGCAAAATCTTAAAACCAGCTTATTGAAAAACTAAAGGGGGGAAACCCTCAGAAACAACTGCAGCTAGTTAACATGCTCATAAACGATATCATTCCTATGTAGTCGTACATTTAGTCGGTAAACGCGTTCCAGCCAAACAACCAGCGTTGGAACTTCAGGTCGCTCCACTGGTCCGGGTTCTCGCCGTCACGCTGCTTCATCAAGTTGTCGCGCTCCTCCTGCTCCTCGCCGTCGGCCAAATGCCAGATGTGGCCGTTCTTGCGGGCGCCCTGTTGGATGGTCTCGGCTCTTCTCTTCCGACGGCGCTCCCACTTCGCAAGAGCCACGGGGATGTCGTCGCCCACGGACAAGAGCTCCGCCAATAACGCACCGTCCTCCAACGCCTGCGCAGCTCCCTGTGCTAAATACGGCAACATGGCGTGGGCAGCGTCGCCAATGATCACCACCTTCCCGGACGGAGACACCCAGTTGGGCAACTGGGGCAAGTCAGCGAGCGTCCACTTCAACACCAGGGTGATCTTGGAAATGAGCTTCTGGCAAAGCGGGTCAAACTTGCGGTAGGTCTGCTTCATCTCCTCCAAGTCACCGGGCATGTTCCACACCCCGACAGGGGCCTGCCCTGGGTGACTCATCACCATGTTGTACAACTCGCCATTGCGGATGGGGTAAGCCATGATGTGGCGACGGTAACCGATCCAGCAGTTGGAGTTGACGTCCTCCATCAACGGGGCCAAGTCTGGGTCCGCCAACATGACGTCACGCGGAATGGTGGCCCGGTAGGCACAGTTTGTCAGCGGGGTGGGCTGCACGGTCTCGTCAGTGACCACCGCCAAGTCCCGGACCCGGGATCTGATGCCGTCAGCACCTACAATGACATCTCCAGCGTACACAGTACCGTCCTCAAGAGTGACGGAAGGGGCTTCCGGGTCGATCGAGGCGACACGAGCATCAAACTTGACCTCAATGCCACGATCCACAGCCGCCTTCCAAAGGATCTTCTGGTAGTCTGCCCGGTGCACCAAGAGGTAGGGGTTACCGTAGTTCTCCGTCATGTCCGGCTCCAAAGGAGTTCGTGAGAGGGGCTCACCCGTATCGAACCGACGCAAAATTATGTTCTTGGGTCTGGTAACCACAGCGTTGAAAGCGTCAAATACCCCGTATTCCTTGAGAATACGCACCGAGTTCGGAGGTACCTGGATACCCGCGCCAACTTCACCAAGGGCGTGAGCACCTTCAAGCACAGTCACGGAGTGACCCTTGCGAGCCAACCCGATAGCGGTGGAGAGGCCGCCAAGTCCGGCGCCCACAATAACAACGTTCAACGTAGGAGTAGTCATGATGATTGTATTGCCAAGAAGACTCCTGGTGGATATATATATGGGTGTTTCCCCCGCAAATCGGGGTTGGTGCCAATGCAGCAGCCGTCGGGTGGGGGTTCCGAAGGTAATGGGCGCGTGATGAAATCGGGGTAAAAAAGTGTACGCTTTGGAAGCAGCCGTGGAGAAAAAGAGGAACAGGTAGTCCAACGATACGGCCACTAAATCGGGCTAGTAGCTGGGATCGCATTCCGCATAGGTCATAGCGTCGGAGTGAGGTTCCGAATGTCTTCACACATCAAACACGCAAGATGCAGGTAAATCATAGAGAATCCACGGAAGACGTTACGGAAACTCCAGCCGCACCTGTCTCCGAAGGTACTTCCGAAGCTGCATCCGCCTTGTTGATTATCACGCAATTTCGGAAACGTCACAAAGGACCTGCTACATGATGGAAAGGTTAAATATAGGCGCAAAGTAGCCACAGACCGAGACACTTTGGCTGGGATCGACTTTTAAGCTGTTCAGCACTATATCGGATATGGCTACCGAGTTTGCAACCGCCAGAAAAAAGTAAGCAAATACGAATGAGGGGTACACGAGGGGTGGTGTAGCGGTAACCTTCACCATCCCCAGAAACCACAAGCTTGGCACCCTACGCCCAACTCTTGGCACCAGCTCCCTAACTCATTTTAATTGCGTCAGATTTACCATACCATGCCTCATGGGCATTCGGATCGATGTCGCCTTACTGCACGTGTCGGAGTCTATACGCGGCTGAGGTTGGAACACCACAAAAGGACCAACAATAGATACTAGCAAGACTGTAGGGACGGTAGATCGATGTTATTACTAATACAACTGACTAAAGTCTTACATCCACTCCCCTCAGAGGGGTGATCTGTTGAGTCCAATAAATAATTTCTCGGTAGCCTACTCCGCGCATACATTTCGACAGCACGGAATACCATCATCTGACACGAAAGAACAACCAAAAAAAGGCCACTTCTGATCAATTGGCTTCAGATAAACAAGGGTATACGTTCCGCCTGCTTACCATGTCACGCTAAACTTTCCCGTGGCCTTCGGAGCGGCTTCAGCCTTGACTCCTCTATTATTTTTAATGCACGACACCCGAAATCGTGGGGTAACGGCCATCAAAGATTTTTGCGGGGAGCACGGTGTATAAAATAACCGGAAATATTCACAAACTATTCCAACCAAATCAATATGGAAAAAGTAGCTGCCACCATCAGTGTCTCCCTGGAGCGGAGAGTGCTGGAGACCCCCTCGAAAGAGGCTCTCGACCTGACCTACGACCAGGTACTGCTCACCTCGAGCCACGAAGCGTACCTCATTGCTCGCCACGGGACCACCGAGTTAGAACCCTTGCCTTCCGAGGACCCCAACGACCCTCTCAACTGGCCCAACTGGCAGAAAAACTACCATATCGCTTTGACAGCGTTTATGACGTTTTCGTCGACGTTTATGGCTGCTGGTCTTACGCCTGCCTTTGAGGCGATGGCCGAGGAATATGGGACCTCGGTGCACTTGCTGTCGTACTTGACTTCCGCCCAGATCTGTGCCTTTGGGTTTTTGCCCTTGTTTTGGGTTCCGCTCATGCTGTGCGTGGGTCGGAAGTGGATCTTGTCTGCCTCAATGTTCTGCTGCATGGTGTTGAACATTGGCGGTGGTTTTGCAAAGACTTATGGCCAGCAGATGGCCACCCGGGTGCTCGTTGGTATTTTCATTCTGACTTCCACTGCCAGCGGTGGTGGAGTTGTCCACGACCTCTCCTTTGCTTCGCAAAGAGGCACCAAGAATGGGTGGTGGTCGCTTGGCTTGATTTTGGGTACTCCTGGTGGTCCCTTTGTCTGCGGATTCATCCAGAAACACGTTGGAACCAAGTGGGTCTACTTCACCTTTGCCATCATGAACGCCATCCAATTTGCGTTGTGTGTGTTCTCACGTGAGACCCTTCGTCACCCCAAGGTGCTCAACCCCAAGGTGTTTGTGGCTCCACTCAAGCAGGCTAAAAACTTTTACATCACCCTGGCGGTGGTGGCTGCGCTGATGACGTTTGCCTACAACAACGTGTGCCTTGTGGTGCTTAAGCCCACGTCTATGGCGGCGTTCAAATTGGACCCCCAGGAGTTGGGGCTCAACTACTTGTCGTTGATCATCGGTCTGGTGATTGGCGAGATTCTCGCGGGCTGGGTGTCTGACAAGTGGATGGCCCACTGCATTGCCAAGCGCGGAGGCAAGAAGGTTGCTGGGGACCGGTTGTGGAACGGGTACTTTGGTTTTGCCCTCTGTATTTTGGGGTTGTTCCTCTGGGGCGCTTTCCTTGACCAGGCAGGCAGTAAGTGGAACATCAAGCCGCTTATTGGCGACGGTATCGCTGCTGCGGGCAACAACGTGGTTGCTACTGTGCTCACCTCGTACGCGATTGACATTCTGCCCACCGATGCCCTGGACATCGCCCTCTACCTCAACTTGGTGCGTTCGACCTGGGCCTTCTTGGCCCCTTTCTACTTGCCGGACATGTTTGAGAGCTTGAAGTACTTGGGCTCTGCCGGGTTGATGAACGGGTTGGTGTTTGTATTTGGCGTTTGTGTCATGGCGCTTGCCCACTGGATGGGCCGCAACCGGGCCGCCGTCGTAGAGAAGGTTTAATGAACAAGAGATGATTGAAAAGAGATAGTAGGCGAATGAATGGGATTGAAACAGGTGGGATAGGAGAGGAACTTTCGACCAGTGGACTGTCAAGCTGATCTAGCACTCGATGTACTTGGTAGTTCTGCTAATTCTGTCAAAAATCTACATCACGTTGTATTTTCTTTCAGGCTACCACACGGTTGCAAAAGACCATGAAGCTTTTCCCTCCTATTTTCCCTCTGTTTCCCTCCCACCCTCCTTCCATTCGCTTCCATCTTCCCCGCTCGTCTAACCCCTGTCTAGTCACACCATAAATAACGCGTCTTCCTGACATTCTCCTTAATGAAAAAGCTCACTTGAGCAAAGTGCATTAATGTAATCCACATTGATCCTCACCCAGCTAACTGGCTTGTAGGACTGGTTTAAAACCATTACTGGCTTATAGCTCAACTGGCTTATAACAATCATTGGCTTAAATCCTCAACGGCTTATGTCCTCAACGGACAACCATTGCTTTAACCTAGTCCCCTACTCTCGCCGTCCTGTTCGTCATTTATTTATGCTATGAGATGAATTACTGCTGGTCACGCTTGGCCAAGAACTGCTCGGTAATCTTTTTGTCCTTCGTGGCGCCGGTGTAGATCGGGTTCTCCTTCAAGTGGATCTGGGCCTCGGGACCGGGGATCTTCTTTTCAAGCTTCAAGTTGTCAAACACACACTTGTTGAACACCTTCTCCAGGGCACGGCAGTGGCCCTGGCGGTGGTTTTCCGTCTCCAAACACTCGTAGTGCAATTTGAACTCGTCGAAGCAGTGGGTGTTGATGTCCTTGAGCACCTGGACAGCGCAACGGGTGACACGACGGCCCTCCTTCAAACAGTCAAGCTCGCCGCCGTTGTTCTCCTGCTTGCACATCAAAAAGTCGTCCCCGTAGGGCTGGCAGCGGGCACCAATGAAGTACGCCGCCAGCAAAAGCGGCGCCAGGGTGGCACCGACTTCGTCGACGTCAGGGATGTCCGCGGGCAAGGTGTTCTCGTCCTTGTTCTCCCACTTGTGTCTGCCAATGAAAAACTCGCCTAAAACCATGGTGCTCAGTGGTGCCGAAGGGTGTGGTAAGCAGCGGCGCGGATTGGATGAAAAATTCAGTGCGGCGCGACGACCCCGGATGGGAAGGGTGTGGGCGATTTGGGGTGTGAGGGTGGGTTGGGGGATATATAAGGGCGTGGGTGGGCTGGGAGCGTCTACAGGTTGACTTTGGGGTCTTTTCTTGTGTGTATTTTGGGGAATTGGGCGTGTTTGGTGGTGGTGTTCCTGACGGTATGCGCTACCAGTTTGAGAAGATGGAGGTTGGTTCCGCCGAAGTAGTTGTAGACTTGGCTGCGACTGGAGCAAACAAGTGGGTGGATGGGACGACCAAGAGTAAAACTAGCGGATCCTTAGCGTTTACCTGGTTGAGCTTAGCGTACTGAACTACGGAGGTTACCGTGGGACCATTCTGTCCCCACAAACCACCCAGAAGCGGTGTTCACCGTAGCAAAACAATCAAACCAAAGCAGATCAAACCAACTTTGACACCTACACAGCCTTTTAGGCGAATATCCCCTCTGTTATCCAACTACTTCTCTACTCTGTACTCGCTTTGCAATTGGTTGCCATTTATTGGCTGGACACATGCAGGCTCCTGCACACTCCCCGAAATGGCTGCGAAATTGCAACCTACTGTGAAGATGTCCACACAGACGATCTTAATCTACTCTTCATCTACTCTCAAACGCTTAACAAAGCCTAGCGTCACTTCTATTTCTACTATCAAACGCTTAAAAAGCCTAACGTTACTTCCATTTCTACTCTCAAACGCTCAACAAAGCCTAGCGTTACTTCTATTTCTATTTCTCAGTGGGCACCGCGCAACCGCGCCAAGTCAACCAACCGGTTGAAGTTAGCGCCCAATGCGTACCACAGCTGGACGCCCGCGATAATCACAAGCGCAGCGACACACCCGGCCCACAACCCCTCCAAGTTGCCCTTCCACGGCGAGTAGAACGTGAGCCAGATCGAGAGCGGAAGCCCCACCACGTAGTAGGCAAACAAGTTGACGATGCCACCAACCTTGGTCTGGCCCTGGCCACGCAAGCACCCGGCCAGCACTGCGTTCATCGCGTCCACCACCTGCATCAACGCAATGAGCCAGATGACGTTGTGGAGCACTTCGATCACCTGCTCGTCGTCGGTGAAGAGCGCGGCAATGGGCCACCGGAAGTAGAACACAAGCGCCCAGTTGAACGCAGCCACGCAGAGACCAGAGCCAAGAGCCACCAGGGTGGCCCGCTTGGCGTTGGGAGCCAAACCAGCCCCCAAGTAGTTGGCGATCCGGGTCAGCCCCGCGATCCCCACGGCAAAGGGGACCTGGTAGGTCAAACTGGCCAAGGTGGCACCGATCAGCTGGGCTGCCAACGGATAGGTGCCCAATCTCAGCGCCATGAGCGTCATGATCTCGAAGGCCAAGAACTCGGCCTCCAACATGATCAACCCGGGAATGGCCAAGTAGATCAACCTCCGCCAGTGGCTGAACGCATCGGCCACGTTGAGCCCGGGCCAGCACGTCATGGGAGCAAGGCCCGTAGGCGCAGACAGCGCAGGCACAAACCACACGGTGATGATGAACAACAGCGCAGCCATCACCCAGTAAGTGATGGCCACCGCGGTGGGAGCGCCCACGTAGCCCATCCAGTTCACAAGGGTCACGTTCAAGAAGAGATTGAGCGGTGCTGCCACAAGCAAGCACATCGTCAGCACGTGGTAAATGCCCTGGGCCTGGAGGAACCGCTTGCCACACTCAAACAAAATGTAGGCGGGGATGCCCGGAGCCACCGTGCGGAGATAGACAGCAGCCAAGTGCGCGGTGTCGCGGTCGGGCACCACGAGACTGAGCAAGGCATCGCCAAAGAACACCCACACGGCAAGCACAGGCATCATCACCACAAAGATGATGGCGATGCACTTTTGCATGAACCGGCCCACCATGGTGTAGTTTTCCGCCCCGAAAGCCTGGGGACAGAGGGTGTCCAAGGCCGTGGCGATGCCCTGGATGGTAGCGTAGCCCGTGATGTTGGCGGTCATCGCCCCCATCAGCACGGCCGCCAACTCGGCTGCGCCCAAGTGGCCCACCGTGAACACAGACACCGTGGAGAGCGAGTTCTGGAGCACGAAGGTGGCTACGAGGGGCACTGCGGCCCGGACAAGGGCCCGGATCTCGATTTTCGAGGTGGTTTCGTCGAGCTTGTGCTGGGCAAGGGCCTCGGAGAACACCAGCTCCACCGCATCGTCCGCGGAAGGAGGAGGGATGTTGAAGTCGGCCAAAAGCAGCCGTTCCGAGGCAAGGATGTCGGGATGCACCTGGGACTGGCGCCGGGAGGACTGGCGCGAGAGGTGGTGCGACGTCTGGCGCGAGAGCAACGCGGACTCCTCGTCGTCGGTGGCGTCGACGTCGACAAAGTCCTCCGGGAGGAAGAGGGCACCCTTGCCGACCAGGCCGTAGACGACCAGGCCGCGACGGGCGGTGTTCAGGTGGGTGAACTGGGACATGGTGTGGTTAAGTGGTGATGGGATGGGTTTATTAGGGTTCACTGGAGGGATGGTACCAGTGAGAGGGAGTTTCCGGTGAGGAGGGAAACTGAGGAGGTAACCGTGAGGAGATAATCAACCAGGGAGGAGGTGATTAACCGGTGAGGAGGAAATTAACCAGTGAGGAGGCAATCAACCAGGGAGGATGTAATCAACCAGTGAGGAGGAAATTAACCAGTGAGGAGGCAATCAACCAGGGAGGCTAATAGGTAATGCGAGTGGTTAACCAGTGATGTGGAAAGTCAACTAGTGATGTGGAACCGGTGGAAAGTCAACTAGCGAAATGCCAACCTTGTAGATATCTGCGAGACTCAGCAACTAATCCAAACAACCAGATATAACTCGTAAGTTCAGTGGACTGTTTCAATTGTTAATTCCTGTTGTCAACAATCACGTCAAACAACAATCCTTGGCAACAATCGATAGGGTTTGTGGGGTCCGTTGCTTGTGAGTCACCAAACGGCTTGCGCTGCAGGGATGAGTCGAGGCTGGATGTAGGAACGCGTGTGGAAACCGGGAACTCGATGCGACAGGTGGCTCTCTGCAGATCTCCCCTGGGCCCGGTGGTATTGCTAATTCTATTTAAGGCTGTCATTGCGCGCTTAGCGCAACAATGCGGGGGGCCGGTAGCGGCTACCGGTTAGCCGAGTAGACGGGCACCAGCCACTGTGGGTGTGGATGCGCGGTTCAGGAGTATCTGAAACACCAGATGAAACATTCCCCACCCGGATACCCGTGGTCGGAGGAGCGTGGCTGGAGGAGCATGGCCCCATTCCCCGGGTGTTTGTGACTCGGGCCCGGTGGTGACACCACAGATGACACCATGCTCGCGTCCCCGTGCCTGGTCTGCGATTGTCGGCGTTGTCGTCGCTCCGGGGGGATTCCCGACGGTTGTAAGTGGCGTGGTTTTGCGCTGATCCCGTAGGATCCCCCACGAGCCCATGTACGATTATGCACCACCTAGACGGCACTCGGCCAACGGCGACCATCACCGTGTCTGAAAATACGATCAGCAACGATGGTTTGTGACTGTCTGCCCGGAAAAACTGTGTGGTGGTCTAGATCGCCAGGGGAATTGCAGTTTGGCCCGGTGGGGTGACTATTGGCGAACTGTCAACCGGGTGGGGGCGACACGTGCTGACTTACGTAAAGAAAATAGGGACGAGGGTCTGGGCAATGTCCGATGACTGGCTGGTTAAGGTTTCTCCTCCTGGTTTGTGTTCAGTCTGTTTAGTCTGTTCAGTCTGTTCAGTCTCTAAGTATACTCAAGCTGTGTTTCACTGATCTGGTGCGAGGGTGGTTGGAGATAAGGTGAGAAAAACCAGATATGAGAAAGACACCGAGGAAGTCGTGTAGGCGTGACTCTACGTAAACCACCATTTCTATCTCCCAAACTTGACCGTATCCACCACTTCTTCCCACTCCTCTCCACTCCTCTCCACTCCTCTCCACTCCTCTCCACTCCTCCTACGATGCATCTCGTGCGGCGCGCGATGATTTCGATGCGACCTGTAACCTGCCCTCGCTCTGCATTGGTACCAGCCTAGTCTCCACTAGCGGTCTTGTTCTTACTATTAGCCGGCCACCTAGCCTTCATTACCACCTCTGGCACCACAAACCAACCAGCCGCATTCCCGCACCCATCCGCGCACGCTAGCATCCACCCGACCTAGCACTCACCAGCACCAAGCACACACCCACACCCAGCACCAGCACCCACCAGCACACCAGCACACACATCATGCTGGGCTTCAAATCCACAAAACACAAGCTACCGTACGGGCTCGACTACAGCGACGTCCAATCCAACGCCCTGGACGAGGCGCTGATCGTGCTCCCCGTCAACGGCGCTATTCGGGCCGCGGAGATGGGCCCTGCCAAGCAGCAGATCGCCTTCTCACGGCTCATGGCCGAGGGCCTCTTTTTCACCGAGAGCGACCCGGGTTTGGCCGGGACAAAACGGTCGAAACGGGACCCCGAGATCAAGCACCCGACCCAGGCCGATGGGATTGCCCGGTACCTGGACCGGTACACCAAGCCCAAGAGAACCGCACGCACCATTGACGACCACCCGTTTGCCCTTGAGATGTTCCCCCAGGAGCTCTTTTCGGTGATGGGGGTGTCCAAGAAGAAGCTTTTGGCGGTGTCCAAGTACCGGGACAACGGTGGGCTCAAGGAGTACACCGTCTCTGGCGACGACGAGGCCGCTGCTATGCTTGAGCGTTTGAAGAACATGGCTGACGTTGAAGACGCCAAGAATGAGGACGAAGACGAGGAGCCTGAGGAGGACGTTGACGACGAGTTCGACGACGACGACGACGAGGACGACTACAACGCTGAGAAGTACTTCGACGACGGCGATGACGATGGCGGAGACGATGGAGACGGCGACGAGGCCGCTTTTTAGGATAGGGGTCTGACTACCAGACAAATATATGGGAATAATCTGAACGGTAAGAAGGAGGTCAGGGTAGAGGGAGCCTACGGAGATGGGACCTACGGAGATGGGACCTACGGAGATGTTGGCTTGTAGCTAAGCTGTTGGGTTGGAGACAGACCAAACTATTTGGTGGAAGATAGGAGGTTCACCAGGTGCCTCGAAATTTGGTCAACCAAGGAAGCAAGGGGGTCTGGAGATCAACCAGTGGTCAGCCAGGGGTCAGCCAGGGGGTTGCCAGGGGGTCAGCCAGGGGGCTGGCACGACTGTCGGCGAGGATGTCAGCCAAGGAGGTCAATAGTCAGCCCGTGAGAAAACGCTGGAACCACACTCGCTTCTTCATGTGCAATGGTGACAATATTGCGCAACAATACCGCCAACACACGCCGGTGGGCTTGTTCAACGTATTCAATGGTACCTCAATCGACGCACGTTTCAATCTGGCTGCCACGCTCACAAAGGCCCCAGCAGCTCTCCTGCTTTTTATTGTTCGTTATTACACAATCTCTTGTTCCACTCGCTTCAACCTTGTTCCCACCGGATGTTACATGGATCCACTCACAATGGGGTAGCCGAGCCAAAACAAAGCCGCGGCAGGTGAACTCGCTGTAATTGCAAACTGCCAAATGGGATTCTTCGCCATAGTCTGGCGTTCATCTGTCGTAATCTGGGTTCGAGGGCTCGTAAGTGGCACTCGTATCCGCAGCTTGGAGGGGCATTGTTCCTCGGGAGTGGTCAGCAAAGGCGGGTGACGCGCCACGACAGTGTCTGGGGGTGTAAGGGAGTGGTTACTACACGTAAAAAAGCATGGAATATTTTTGAAGCATTTTCGGGACGTTTTTGGCTAGTCTGAGCTTGGCGCAGGGGGCTCAAAGCACTAATGTGGAGAATTCCACGGCTAAGCACCGACAATATTCTGGGCACAACCCGGGAATGCTGCTATAAATTCCCTGTTCTTTTTCCACTTAAATTCCCGCTGTGATTTTTTGTCGTTGGCAACCGTTCTTTTTTTCCTATTGTGAGCCATTATTTCGAGCTTCGCTCCCGTGCTTCATCTCTCCCCTGCCTGTTGCCAGGTGTTTCGAGGTAACGCCAATCGATTCAGCCACCACCCAAAGCCATCTTGTCTCTATTCTATTGTTTGCGGAATTACTCCAACATAATTAAGCATATCCGCAGGGTACGGTGCCAAGCCTACTTGCAGATAGGCGAAATGGCAGAAAACGACTTTAAAACCCAACCGAAAATCAGCAGGTTGGTCAAACCACCACAAAAAATTGTAAACGAGGAAATGGGATTTCCCAAATCCACTGGTGGATTTTTTTGCCCAATTTAATCACGCGAAAGCCACGTCCGGGGCCACCATTGTCCCATGCACCGTGGAGCGGTGTGTTTAATTAGATCAGCGGGGTTCACAATGGACTACTCAGACTATTATAGATCACCGGCGTCAACAGACGCCCGCATATTGTCACCTCGTCGAGGGTTCGTGCTCCGGCCACCAACAACGGTAATCAAAAGTTAAGTTTCACGACAGCCACCAGCGTCCACTTCGACACACGGCTCGTGGGGCTGAGCACGCAGCTGTACCTGCACCACGGCGATGGTGGGTTTGTAGCCCCTAGGGGATGACGTCGTGTCTCGCGGTCGTGTCCAGCGGTTTAGCAGGGCCGGGCGGACATTAGCAACAGGGAATTTCAGTCGCGGTTGTATTCACGGCTTCGGTAATCTAACCGGAGGGGTTGATGAATGGGTCCCGATGACATTTTGTGATTTTTTAACCCTGAAACGCGTTTTGGGTGGGTGCAAAATAGTTCGCTTTACTGGGTAGTGGAGCCACGGCGCTATCACCCTCGATGTGTCCCGTAACGTCGAAGGAGCAATCAGGGGCGATCTCCAGTACCCGTGGTTGCTCAGGGTGACACCCCAGTAGGATTTACGCAGCCACAACACGGTGAGTGTCCTCTACCGTGTTTTGTGGTCGCTACAAAAAAAATACCGCGTGCTCCTACGAGGTACACAAGACCGGAAGAGATACGGGCCGTCGTCCACCGCAGGAGATCTCTCCAATTGTCGGGGGCCGCCCATTTCACCTTCGTCAGGCATGTGTCAATGTCGGCTAGCCCTCGGGCACGCAACCAAAACTGCCGGGCACAGAACCACAAGAGCCAACGTCCGCAACCCAGTTTCCCGATCGGTACATAACGTTGTCATCGCACCAATATGCCGTGACGACACTGCTTTTTCGTCGTTTTACAGGTTATGTTCGATTAGGTTATGGTGCAGTGTCGACAGAGCCTGCGATAGGCGAGCGGGTGGCGCCGAAGCCTGCCCGGCAGCAACGGGGAACCACGGGATCGCTCCAGAAGAATAGCGAACAACATGGGGTAGTTTGCGGGAAAAATCGCCATTGTATAGCTCGATCGGGGTGGGCGGTCCTGTCCCAACCAAGTAGGCTAGCCGAGCGCAATCCACAAAATTTCGAGAGGATACGCTTTGCGTCGTATCTGCGACTAGTGTGGATGAGTGAGGGGATGCGAGGGGTCATTGGTAGAGGGGACAGTCCGCATACGGCAAAAAGGGGCACAAAAGCAGTGATCGGAGACGGAAGCCACACCTGCCCGGGGGCCCACAACCCTCTCACACAACCCAATGCTGTTGGTGCGCAAATAGGGGTTTCGGGAGTGGTTACCCTTTTCGTTGCCCGTGCGGTGGGTTTGGTGGTGAAACAGCGTGGGGGCGCGTGGGGGATCCGAGACATGAGACACGATGACGACATCAAGACCCCTGTAGTTAGACGGAGAATGCAGTCACGCGGGAGCACCTACGGAGTGGGCGACAACGGTTTCGTGCTCGGAGGGCAAGCGGTGCCCGCTTGATTATGAAATTTGACGGGGCTTAGTCGTGTTTGGGCGAGATTACGCTGGGTGGAATCTGGGAGGTGTCATTGGTTACGATGGTGAAACGAATTGGGGGTAGAGTATAGGTAAAGGGGGTGGAATTCGCGCGCAGAGAGCGTTGGCAACACGTTGTTGACGTGTGACTGCTGGATTAGTCGTGGTGACGGCTATTGTAAAAGGTTCTATTATTTACTCGCTACCAACGGTGCGCTTCCGCGAAGGCTGGGGGACCGCGTCGATGTTAGAGGGGTCCGGTCAAAGCCACGGGCTGGGAGCATGGGGGCTCTACAGGGTAATTAACATGCTAAGATGTACTATATTACACTATAGAAAGGCATTTTCAGCAGAATTCAACCCGTTGAAACCGGGAATTGGCCGAAAATACCCAGATTTCACTGGCTCAACGTCTCCTTGATCACCGCCTGGATCTCGCTGCGCTCCCAGGGCCCCTTGGTGGCCACAAACAGGTCCACCTCTCTCGAAACCGACGTGATTTTCGCCCGGAGCGCCTGGGCCACCGGCAGCTTCTCTGGGAGCTTCGCAAAGGTGGTTTTGATGGCTAAAAAAAGGCCCACGAGGTGGACATCGTCAGCCAGCGCAGCCAACAGCTGCTCGAACGTAGCCACCAAGTCGTTGAGGATCAACCCGAGCTTGGCCTCCGTTTTGAGGGCGATGAGCCGGCGCCGGTGGGCCACCACGCGCTCGGCGGTGCTCTGGGAGGCTGAGAGCGAGCGGTGCTTCTGCTCCACCAGGTCCAAGTACTGGCCAAGGTCTGTGCGGACTCCCTGGAGGTCGGGACAGCTCGGGTCCTCCTCCAAGTTGATCAGCTTACCTAAGCGGACGAAGTCGTCAAACAGCACATTGACGAGGTCGCGGAGCTGGGTGTTGAGCTGGTCGAGCTCCTGGGAGAGGTCCTTGGTGAGGACGTCGAGCTTGGTGTAGCGGTGGTTGAGGAAGAGCTCGGAGTCGACGGAGTCTGGGTTGGGGAGGGGGTCCTCGGGGTAGTCACCTTCGGGTGTGTAGTCAGTGGAAGGCATGTGTGTGGGTTCGTTGTGCGTGTGGGTGTGTGCGTGTGTGTAATGCTAAGAACGGGGGTTCTTTATGGGTACGGTGGATGTGTGGGTCGTGGACGAGGATAGGTGGGTACGTGATTCAGTGGGTACGTGGACGTGGATGGGTGTTGTGTAGTGTGGATGGTTGGGTGGAGTGGATGAGTGGATCGGTATCGGGGTATACCGCAATGGAGGCTTGGATGGATATGGGTGTAAGCCGTGTGCAACCTGGTGTGCCTGTTGTGTGTGTTGGTGTGCGGTGGCCTGTGCGGTGTGTGCGGTGTGTGCCTGTGTGTGTGCCTGCTTGGATATACCTGCGATATGCCTGTGCGGTACCTCGTGCGAGTCTTGTCCTAGTAAACCAATAGAAGCGTGCGAACTGCCAAGAACCACGGGTCCAAACGGTAATAAACAGCGGAGACTCAGCAAGCCTGTCCACTACCCACGAGTGCTACCGTGGCTCGGTGCGCGCGCACCAACGCGACACCAACGCGACACCACACCGGTGCGGCTCACGACACCACCACCCAAAACCACCAGAGACGCCCACGGGTTCAGCCACCACTTCAGCCTTGATCGTCGCCGATCGCCAACAATACCTCTTCATCGCCCGTGCCACCAGGCACAACCCAGGTACAAACAATTGGCGCAATCCCCAGGCACGATCTATCATCACTACACAAAGACATTGAGCCAACAGCACCCACAATGCCCCGACGACAATACCCGGCCCACTACCCGAGCCTTACACGAACCACTACTCTAACTACAATACCCAACCTTTGTAGCCCACCTTCGTAGCTAATCAAAAAACTGTCAGCTAGGCGGGAGCATCCCCGGTGCCCCGATAGACGACCCCACTTCTCGTCCACTTCTGTTCCGGGTAGTGGAACCGGACGCCATGTCATGCCTTGTTTTGCCCGCGAGCCATTATCGTCCCGGGAGAGACGTCCCGATCCAGTAGTGGTTACGAAATCTGCCGCCCACCGTCACCGGCATTTACGATATCGTTGCCCCAGCCTCACTGGGGGTGTTGCACCTATGAGGTCATGGTGCTTTTCGCGGTGCCTCCAATTTCAAAGGCGTGTGCTACCCAAAGGCGAAATAGTCCCGCGCCGGCCCAGGTTACGGCCGGCTTTGTGGCGTGCCAAGTGAGACGCCTACTGACACCCCGGCAAACGTTGCTCGAGGTGCTTCGGCCCCCTATTTTGCATGCTGCCAACGCTCTTAACATGGCGCGGGTGGCACACCGCACAGTGAGCTCAGCGGGTGCACAGCCCTCTGGCTGCACGCCAGAAATGCGCTTTATGGGGTGCACACATGGCACCGGGCACAAGCCCGGGGAAGCGTGGGGCCGTGCACAACTGGGCTCGGCTAGCGATTGACGAGTGGAAAAGGCAGTGGGGAAGGGGGGTCAGTGTAGGGGTTAGTGTAGGTGTCAGTGTAGGTGTAGGGGTGAGTCTGGTGTCGGTGTAGTGCCGTTTTAGGTGTCATTTAGGTGCGGTTAGCGTCGCTTTGGGAGGGTTGCTTCGGACTGGCGGTTCGGTGATAGCTACTGTAGGGGCCTGCCTCAATTACAACTGGGATCCCGGCGGCTCAAACGGGTGGTAGTGTGATACTGAGAAGGGAGCCTTGACTGGGTGGTGGGACGTGACGGAATGTGCACTGACACTAGGATACCAGGGCCCGGGCAAATGAGCAGTAGAGCATTTGCAGAAAAGCGCAAAGTTGCAGCTATGAGAACCAGTGAGGCCCCATTACCACCATTACCAGTAGCCAACCATTGCTCAACTGTCTCTCCACCCATTACTCTCTCTCTCTCTCTCTCTCTCCACTACTACTGATCTTACGATCCACCCAAGCCACCACCCGAACTAACCTCCTATGTTAATAACCACCCAAACCAACCCCACACCCACCACCATCAACCCCACATCCTCACAGTCACCACACACACCACCACCCCCACACCCTCACCACACCAACCATACAACACCTACACCCTCACCACCCTCACCCTCACAACACCCACCCTCACCTCCTCCCACTCCCCCACCTTTCTTTTCTTCATTTTTCCGTCGTCACCGCTCGGCTGCCAAATAATATTCTGCCCGCGGCGCAAAAAATACGTTTACAGGTTGGCCCCACGCACCACGTTATCCGCCGCCCGTGCATATGACCAAAAAAAACTAGGTGCAGCGCTCACGCTGCATTTACGTTTGAAATAATAACCGCCAAATAATATCGGGGTGTCAAATTTTGTAATCTTATATATACATCGGATTCGTCTCGAGGAGACCCCACCGACTCTCCCAGGCCC